>CM035436.1:117245177-117255177 GCA_020310875.1 Ceratopteris richardii
CATCTGTGATGTGTTCTACACCGTCAATCAAACACAAATCTAACACTCTAGATAGCGAGTTTAATGCATCTACAACCCAAACAAAACATTCAAACACACAGAGATACATATGTACACAAATTTACTCACAGTAGCTTCTTATTCAACAAAATAAACACACCAGAGACTTGAGGAGGAAGTCAACAAGGGAAAATCTCATGCCCAAAATGGTCTACGAAAAATCAGAGCGCTGTAGAGATACGAGGAAAAAATACAAAGGAAAAATTTGCAAATCTTCTTTAAAGAGTGGTGGGCTGGAAAAGCAGACAAACCCATCAAAGACATGTGTTGCATCCTTAAAAGGAAACAAAAGAGAGAATCGATCTCCCTACTGCTAGACCCAAATGACAATGTTTGCAATATGGAAGAAGATAATTTCGGGATCATTGAAGGGCACTTTTTGAGACTCATGGGGACCTTGACCCCCCATCTCCCTCTATAGATGGGGCTACATGGCAGCCATATTTGGGGTCGCGATTACGATGCTCCAAATAGGATATAAGATCATTGCCAAAGTCATAGCCAATAGAATTTCTAGCCATCTAAGAGTGTGGCTAATGGAGGACCAAAAAGGTTTCATCAAAGGCAGGTCAATTTTGGAAACCATTATAGATATCTAGGAAGGTCTCGACTTCACAAATGAGTCAAGACAACATGTGTTCTTCCTCAAGATCGACTTTGATAAAGCCTATGATAGGCTGGAATGGGACTATATTCTGCAATCGCTTAAAGATCTTGGATGTAGTCAGAAATTCACCAAGATGATCTCGACCCTTCTGCGCAACGCGTCGACTCAAATTAATGTTAATGGCAAACTCTTGAAGGTAATCAAACTTAGAAGATCGATTAGAAAAGGGTGCCCATTGGCTCCCCTTCTCTTTGCCATTACCGCGAAAGGGCTTAGCCAGCTGGTGGAACAACAAGTGGAAGTAGGTAATATCAAAGGCCTTTGATTGCCTCATGACCATGGCCAGATCACCATGAGACTTTTTGCTGATGACATGAACGCGTTTGTCCACAATGATAGTATTAGCCAAATTCAAAAAAATCACATTGGTTTCATGCTTGCCTGGTGGCTTTCTCCCTTTCCTCTATCCATCAGGAAATTACCTTGGTATGGAACTCGGCATTCGCCAATGATGCCTCACCAACCAAATGTTGGAGGGATGCGGTTGAGACGACTCGTCAAATTCTATTTAGGATTCACAAGATGCTTTGCAACGTTTGTCGGAGGCAGAGAGAGAACCTCTACCAGAGGCTCTAGCACCTTGAGGAGGAAGTGAACAAAGGGAATTACCAATAGCAGATGAGGCTATGGAAAATCAGAGGCATGTTCAGATACGAGGAAGAAATTTAAGGGAAAAACTTGCAAGTATACTTTAAATATTGGTGGGCAGGTAAGGCTGACAAACCAACTAATGAGATGTGTGGCATCCTCAAGAGGAAGCAAACTAGAGACTCTATCCCCTTCTTGATATGTAGTAATGGGGTTGAATGAAAAACGGAAGAAGAAAACAGTGCTATTATTGTCGACCATTTTACTAATCTCTTGGGGGTTTCAACACCTCTTTCTCCCCATAGGAGGGATTGCATGGTGACCATCTCGAGATTCTCTCACTCGAGAATACTGCACAATCTGAAGTCTCTCCTTGATGCACCTATTACTCATAATGAGATTCTTGAAGTTATCAATACGCTCCCCAATGGGAAAAGTCTGGGTCCTGACGACCTCACAAATGAATTCTTCAAGTCTTTCATATAGGTGGTGACCACCACATTGCACTTGTTTTGGCAAGAGGCATTAGCTTTCGGTGCCCTTTCCGAATGCCTAAACACTGGTGTTATCAAGCTTATCCATAAAAAAGGTAACAAGAATAGGATTGAAAATTGGTGCCCGATCATGATGCTTCAAACGGATTACAAGATTCTTGCAAAAGTAATAGCCAATAGAATTTCTTATCACTTGAAGAGGTGGCTTAGCAAGGACCAAAAAGGATCCATCAAGGGAAGATCAATTTTAGAAGTTATTATTGATATTTGGGAAGGTCTCGAGTTTGCTTCAAAGTTTGAGCAAGATGTAGTATTCCTTAAAATCAACTTCGAGAAAGCCTACGATAGCCTAGAATGGGACTTTGTTATCCAATCTCTTAAAGACCTCAGTTATAGTTTGAGATTCACTAAGATGATCACTACATTGATGGGAATGCATCGATGCAAATAAATATCAACAGCCAATTATCAAAGGCTATCAGATTAAAACGGTCTATTAGGAAAGGATGCCCATTGGCCCCTCTACTCTTCGCTATTTCCACGGAAGGGCTCAGCCATCTTGTGCAACATCACATGGAAATGGTCCATATTAAAGGTCTCTCTTTACCTCTCAACCATGGTTAGATGATCATGAGACTATTTGCAGATGACATGAACGCATTTGTGCACAATGATTTGGCCAGCATTGAGGCCTTCTTGGGATGCATTGACACTTTTGGCAAGGGGTCTGGTTCCAAAATCAACCACTCCAAAACCATTTTCCGTGCCATTTTTGGACCTCTACCCCAACTTCTGGTTGACCATGGTTGCCAAATTATCCTGAGGGGTGAGGTCTTCTACCTATTCGGTATCCCGATGGGTTTTGGTGTCTCGATGGAGCAGCGATGGAATTGGGTCCTTTCCAAACTAGACAACAAGTTAGCATATTGGAAGGGCATGCAAATCGACCTCGCGGGCCATGCCATGGTAATTAATACCTTCCTCTTCTCCTCAACCATTTTCTTTCTTTCTTGTTGGAGACCAAAATATCGAGCTTAACAAATTGGAAAGAATCTGTAGAAACTTTCTTTGGATGGGGGACCACAATAGAAGAGGGGTTCCGAAAACTAAATGGTCTACCTGCATCAGCCAAAAAGATTGCGGGATCTAGGAATTATGGATATCGAAGGCATGGTTGACAAGTTGGCAGCAAAATGGATCATTAAGGCTTGGTGCAACCATAAGACCTTTTGGGCCAAGGTCATTTTCAGGAACAAGAACATGATTATGTTGGTGGGCCTCCCAGGTTGGAAGGCCTTGGACCTCCTTACTCTTTTATTCTCCCCAACTCCCCTAAAGGCTCGAAGCTTATGTGCTCCCTATGGAATAGTTGGAACAAGTTCAAACAATTTTTCAGAGTCAGAGACAATTCGAAATGGACAGTCGGTGTCAGACAAAATGACTCAACCTGGTTTTCGATCTCAGGCATCACGGGTGTGGCTTCCTAGAACCTCCAAAATGCTAAGAGGCTTTGGAACAAGGGTTTTAGAAATTGGAAACACCTCTCGAAATAAGAAAGTGGCCGCTGCATCAGATTTGAGGACATAGACCCTGAATTAATAGTGAACTACGAAGAATGGACTCTCCTTCAGAGCAGATGCTTCGCTTGGGATCGTTCAAAAACCCAACTCCTCATTTGGCAAGATCTGCCATGCCATGATGGTCTTATGTTGCACAATGGCAATCACCTGTCCAAAATTCCTAGAATCAAGGAGAACAGGGACTATCATATCACGCTTAATGAGAAATGGTGATTGACTTGGACAAGGATACATTGAGATATCAAGTTCATGTCTATCTGGCATCCCCTCATCGAGATCAAAAAATCCGTTCTCATGTGGCAAATTCTCCACTGTGGTATCTCAACCAAATTAAAGGCTAACAAAATTTGTGGAGCTCCCCCGTGGTGCAAGTGATGCCACGGTAGCATCGAGGATTTGGGTCACATCTTCGCTTTCCCCAAGTCTCGCCTGCTATGATGGACCCTTGGGAGTATTTTGAGATTGCTTGCACAAATCAATTGGAAGCAAGTGCTACTTGGAAAAGTGATCGGCTTCTCAGTGGCACTGTGGAATGCTATAAGAGGGAAACCCTCTGGAAGATTTGTAGGGAGCGGTGTGCTAGCAATTTTGGACACTCTCCTAAAGAGTGGTCGATTGAGAAGTCCCTATTCCTCCTTGGCAAAAGAATCTCTGGTTATAAGAGGTCCCCACCTTTTACGTATCATAAAGTGTTTCTTATCGAGAACGACAAGCTTAAACCCAAGTGGGCCCCACATGAGGGGGATGGGAGGGTTTTTAACCTCCTTCGTAACACTCTCTAGTCTCACAAGTTCTTTCCCTACTTTGTGGGATTCAGGGGTCCCAAGGGCGCTAGTCCCATTCACTTGTAACTTGTTCTTTTTTCTTTAATTAAAGTGAGGGAGAATAGGCCAAGGCCGAACTTCCTTTTGAAAAAAAAACAAATATATGTGTACCATTTATGTCTTTTTAAGAAACTAAAAAAGAAAAAGCTTTGAATGTGCATATTCCACTATTGAAAAGAATATCCGATAAGCATCAATCAAGAAAGAAGGTTAAAAGGAGGAAATACAAGCTCCAATGTCTTTCTTGTATAGGCTATTTTCATTTAGGTGAAAATAGTAATGAGACCATTATAAATGCGTATACATGAAGAAAACCTATTCCATAACCGATGAAAATACATAGTGAGTATTAAGAGAAGAACAACATCAACAAGCACCTAGTGAATATTTTATGAGTAAAGCTAAGGTGAACAAGGAAGGGGTCCAAATAGCTACTCGAAATGACAACTTTGGAGGACTCAAAATCTAAAGATATTGAAGGAATTCAGGAAAAAGTAGTAAAGAAGCAAAAAAAAAAAGTGACAAAAAGAAAACACTCTAAAGAGTATAGTAATAGATTAGGACATGGAGTAGAATTTATGAGAAAAAGAGAATATGATGAAGCTAGATATATAAAGAGAGAAAAAGGAAGAAAATGGCGAAGGAGATTAAAAAAAAAAAAAACAATTTTTATATGTTGAGCCCTTACATAAAAAGAAAGGTGAAAAACAAAATATGGATAAAACATTAGGAACCATTTAATGATGGATACAAAAATGTACATCAAGAATAAAGAGTGGGGATGGTTTGGTATTATGGACATCAAAGAGTGGAGAGGGTTAGGTATCTTGGACATCAAAGGATTAGTTGATAAGTTAGCAACCAAATGGCTGATTAAAGCATGGAACAATATGGAGGCTTCATGGGTAAAATTGATTGTTTGGAAAAAAGTGGCATTACTCTCGCTCCACTACCCAGATGGAAGGGGCACAACTTACTCACATTGTTGTTCTGCCCTTCCCTGTTACCCCAAGGCAAGGATTCCCCAAGGACACATAGTTTTTTATTTGCAATTGTTTCATGGAGTAGTAAAGTGAAACTATTTCATTATCAAGTATAAAGGTTCGATACAAATGGAGTGCACAAAATGTGGTTGAAGTGCAATAGAAAAAGTGCCTATTGTTATTAGAACAATCTAAATTCATGATATATATATTAACCTACATGAAATTATTAGAAGCATCATTTTGCAAGAAGACGGAGTTATGAGGTTTTTGTCTTCAAGCTCGTTCTCCTATTCAGAAATTGCAAGAGTCCTTAAGAAAGAGTCAAAATTGACTTCTATACTAGTGTTTATAAATGTGTCCTGTCCAATTCTCGATAGACATAGCACCATAATTCCTCTTTCTATGAGCTAGTTTACAAGTCTAGAAAGAAGGTATGTCTACTCCAAATATGTACCTCAAGAGTCCATCCATTGTAAATACATATATGAGTCAAGGTGTTGCATAAATGGGTTAATATCCGCTTAAATGTGAGTCTAAACATGTGCATACACTAGTGCCCACGGGACCCCCTTCTCTTGTACTTTTCTTTATTTAATTCAAGTCCGGGAGAGTAAGCAATTGCCGAACTTCCTTTATATAAAAAAAAAAACATGTGCATACACCGATGTGTGTGTGTGAAAACCTATAAAAATGTTTTCTTACGAACGAGTACTCATGTGTAACTAAATTGTAAAATTATCGAAAACTGAACGGAAAGAAAGTCAGGGTGGTGGCTATGAAAGGAGATAACTAAATGAAGTAGACTCCCCCGGGATTTTGTTTACGAGATTTTAAGTTTATTAAGAGTAAACATATATGGTTCTGCAAAAAATCGATGAAGTGTGGCGACTTGTGGCGCCCTATCATAGAGAACAAAAAATCAATTTTTATGTGGCGAAACCTCCATCATGGGATTTGGATCAGTCCAAAAGCTAATAAAATCTATGGGGCCCCTCACTGGTGCAAGCATTGCCTATGTGGTAGATAGGACATTGGCCATCTCTTCTTCTCATGCTCAAGAAGCTACACAATTTGGAAATCTCTGTTAGTTGTATCAATTGTTGGTTTTGGTGCACTAACATGCTTCCATTTTACAGAGTAAATGTTTGATTGCAGGTGTTTTTTTGCAAAGAAAGTTGTTGGTCAATAGCGATAAGCTATGATTAAATGATGTGGTTCTAAAGAGGTAATGGTATCAGTTATCAAATAATGTGAGGAGAGATGAAGTTAGGAAGAAAAAAAAAAGAGAAAAAGAAAGAAATAAAACAAAACAAAAAAGAGGAGTTTAGGAAAATAGAAAAATGGAATTAAAAAATCAAAGAAGAAAGAAAAAGAAACAAATATATATTTGCAAAAAAGAAAAGAAAAAAAGGATGGAAAGAACAAAAGAAAAAAATTACATGAAAGAAAAAATAAAGAAGAAAAGAAGGGAGAAGAATGGAAAAAAGAGAACAAAATAGATATTGAAAAAAAAATCATTTGAAAAAACATAATTAAAAAAAATAAAAAAGAGAAAAAAAAGAAAACCATAATACATAATAATAGAAAAAAGAAGAGAAAAAGAAAACGCAAAGAAGAATGCAGGGGCTAGCTTGAAAGGACGAGAGCAGCAAGCTCAAGAGGAGGGAGAAAACCACGTTCACGTTGATTTTTTTGCCCATGGAATTTTATCTCGAGAATGATTTGTATACCTAGGTGGAAAAAAAAATGGTCTAACATTTTGTGCTTTGGATGCATCTCCATATCCAATAGCTCCTAGCATGGCAGATAAAATTTCACTGGATACAAGGCTTGTTGAGTGGTCAAGAGAGAGGATTCTCCGGGGGTGATAGATAGGGCATTGCAAGGTAGGAAGATTGGAGAGTGGTCACGTCCTTTTTGGGGAAGGAAGGAATTTTGTACCGCTAGAAAAACTGAGGTTTTCTTTAGAGTTTAGCTTCAATCATCATTCAACAACATGTGCAGACTGTGCTTCTATCATAGCTTTTATTTGACAAATGTCAGGGATGTCCCCATTTAGGAAATGCATGATTGTGGTATTGGGGTTGGATTGTTGAAGTAAGCAATCAGTGATTTTGTGAAGCTTGTGAGGAAGGAATCTCTTTTGTGGTCTTTGATTCTTGATGAATGAACAAAACTCTACGCTCCTACCATAGCCAGAGAGTCTCTAGCTACAAGGGTGAAGCCTTAAAGTGCGCTACACACTAGAGGAGGAAAGGATGCTATAGTTTGGCAACAAGAGGAAACAAATCCCTAACCATGGATTTAGAGAGGGCACATCCCTAAGCTAGAACAAAACGAATTCACTACAATTACTATGGATGCAAAGAACCATTAAGAAGGGATTCTATACCTGGCACCAGTTTTCACATAGATAAGTCAATCATTTACTTGTATGAATGTGCGAATTGTTGTTTATAAGCTTATGAGCCGGTCTGCACATCAAACTTGTTTTTGGAACTACAATGGTTTCCTTATCCGAAAGCATAACTCTTATAAGCCAAGAAACTTCTAAAATAGATGGGCACATAGAGATTATATTAACTATGAAGATATGGTGAATTTTGCTAAAATTGTATGTAGGACTTTGTTATCTTTGGTCTTTACAGACTCAAAGTTTTTATGGAAGTAATGCATTTACATGTTCTTTCTTAGAAAAGGAAGTGGCAGGGACATCGAAAGGAAAGAATAACAACAGATGGATGGCTTAAGAGCAGTAAATAAATTTAAAGTGGTAAATAGACTTTTTTCATGATTTGTATATGCAATTGAAAAAGGAAGGTGTTGCATTTTGAGTTATCATATTTTCTATTAGCAGATGCAGATGTTTATGTCATAGACCATGATGAAGGTTTTAGAAGAAATTGATTCTAATACTTCCATGTTTTCTAATCAACTATAGAAATATATAGACGGACTAGAGAAGGGAAACATTCGGGGGGGGGGGGGGGGGGGGGGGGTATCTAAAAAGACTGGAGAATTACAATTGCTACGTGAGAGATATGTACTTGTATGAACAAGCTAAGAAACACATTGTGAATGTGTCAAAAGTGCTAGATAGACAAATACATTGGAGTGACACAATTTTTTTGAATCAGTAATGTATTGATCTTCATTGCAATACATTCTTGTTGTTTTATTATCTCCTACATTTTTCTAGGAGTGGATATGGGAATATGTATGTGTGTGCACGCGCTTGAGTTGGTCTAAGTGTGCAAGTTGATTGTGTGAATATTTGATTGCAAAAGTGTGTGTTGGGGTGAGTGTGTGTAAAAGACAAAGATTGAAGTATGCCTGCTGGACTGTTCATATCTTTGCGAAAGCAAGAGTGAGAGCTTGTGTGTACGGGAACAGAGAAGTGCATCAATGTTAGAGAGCAAGAAAGATGAAAGGTGAGTGAGTTAATTAAGAGTGAGAAAGGGATAAGAGGCTAGAGTATGTGAATTTGTGAAAGCATGATTATGAAGGGTAAGAGTGGGTGGAAAAGGAAGCATTTTCAAGTGTGTGAAATAGCAAGTGCGATAGTAGGATAGGACTGGTGTTATTGCTTGGGAAGTGTGAAGTTTGAGTGTGTATGAGTGTGCGAGAGTATGCTTAAGAGTTTGAGTGTTTGAGTTTGTGCACTTAAGAAAGTGAGTAATGAATGAGTTGTGAGAATTAATAAGAGTATGAAAGTGAAGTGAGAGTGAAATGAGAGTATAGGGAAGAAAGAGTGGGAGTGAAGAATGGAAAATGAACTAGACCTGAAGAAATAGCAAGGAGGAGAGGGACTAGGTGTGAAGAAAAGGGAGAAGTGAAAAAGATGAGAAGGAGCTAGAGAATAAGCATAAAAGACTCATGTCAACAAGACCATAAAAGAACCATAGTGCAAAAATTGGGAAATTCAACCAAGATAAAGGGTGAAAAGGACCAAAAAAATGGCGAGAAGGATAAGCTTGTGGTCAAATTAGCAAGCTAGTTTCATTTGGTGATCCTACTGGGGATCAAAAAAGCGAGTGTATTTGCGCATGTTCACGAGTCTAGCATGTCATGGAAGGAGATCAGGAAGAGAGCTCACACACACACACACTCACAATCAAAGAGGAGCACACACACAGATTGAGGCAAGGAAGAATGATCTTCTTCTTCTTCTTCTTCTTCTTCTTCTTCTTCTTCTTCTTCTTCTTCTTCTTCTTCTTCTTCTTCTTCTTCTTCTATTACATAAAGGGAATGTACAAGAATGACCTAAAACAACAATACAACAAGTGCGATATATAAAGAACAGTACATAAGGAAAATCCTAATGTTCGTGAATAAGTGAGTTGGAAAGAAACAAATGTGTCATCACTCTCGATAGATAAATATAGTAAAGCTAAATGAAGTATCCCTTATATATACCGGTGTGACCACTATACATGTCAGAAAAATGAAAAAGTGATACATGTCATCCTGGATCATCACATTTTGAGCTTGATACTCAACACTCCCCCTCAAGCTCAACATCGTGGCTTGTAATCCAAGCATCTTCCGAAACTTCTTGAACTTCTCAGCTCCAAGTACTTTAGTGAAAATATCAGCAACCTGCTCATCTATCCTCACATAAACAAGGTCAATATCACCTACTAATACCTTTTCCCTAATGAAGTGATAATGTACCTTGATATGCTTTGTTCTAGCATGAAAAGTAGGGTTCCGTGCTAACTATATGGTCCTACGATTATCACAATAGATGGTGATAGGCTTTTGCACTTCCACACCTAAATCTGCAAGTAGCATCTCTAGC
>CM035436.1:117257677-117532677 GCA_020310875.1 Ceratopteris richardii
AGAGAGAGAGAGAGAGAGAGAGAGAGAGAGAGAGAGATGAAAGAGAGAGAGAGAGAGAGAGAGAGAGAGATGAAAGAGAGAGAGAATAAGAGAGAGAGAGGGAGGGAGGGAGAGAGAGAGAGAGAGAGAGAGAGAGAGAGAAAGAGAGGGAGAGAGAGAGAGAGAGAAAGAGAGGGAGAGAGAGAGAGAGATGAAAGAGAGAGAGAATGAGAGAGAGAGAGAGATGAAAGAGAGAGAGAGAGATGAAAGAGAAAGAGAATAAGAGAGAGAGAGAGAGACAAAAGAGAGAGATAATAAGAGAGAGAGAGATGAAAGAGGGAGAGAGAGATGAAAGAGAGAGAGAGAGAGATAAAGAGAGATATATAGATAGATAGAAAGAGAGAGACATAGAGATACATACACACACATGCATACATATTTCATACACATATGCATATGCATATGCATACATACACACACACACACATATACATATTTTAGGGTTAGGGTTTTAGGATTAGGGTTTTTTATGTTTACACATATACACACATAACACATACACACATGCACACATATACACATGCATACATACATACACATACAAACACATCATATATACATACACACATATGCATGTTTTAGGGTTAGGGTTTTAGGATTAGGGTTTTGTGCTTTTACATATATAAACACATGCATACACACATATACACATGTAAACACATAATACATATACACATACACACACACATACACATACACACACACACAAAGACACACACACACATACATACATACATACATACATACACACACACATAGATATATACACACATGCATACATACATACACACATGTGACATATACATACACACATGTGACATATACATACACACATATGCATGTTTTAGGGTTATGGTTTTAAGATTAGGGTTCTTGGCTTTTACTTATATACACATATACATGTTTTAGGTCTAGGTCTTCAGGATTAGGGTTTTAGGGTTTTTACATAGATACAAATATGCATACACACACATACATATATATATATATTTATTTATATTCACATACACATATATATACACAAAAATACACACATACACATGTTTTAGGTCTAGATCATTAGGATTAGGGTTCTAGGGTTTTTAAAAATTCATACAAATATTTACACATATACAAATATAGACACATAATACATATACACATACACATGTATATACATAGGCATACACACATATACATGTGTTCTGGTTGTTGTTTATAAATATATCAATGTGTCTCATTTCTTTGTACATGGTTCATGATTGATTTCTCCCATGTCTTTTGTATTTGACAGTATGTTTTGCTTTATCAAATCATGTTTTTGTTGCCTGTCATACATGTCACATGTAATCGGGTTTTTCTTGGGCAGAGTGTATTGTCTTTTGCTACACAGCAGCATGGGAATGTTGTTGTAGCAAGAGACAACATACTCTACCAAAAAAAATTTTGCAGATATGGTCGTCGGTATAGGTGACGGTATAAGCGTCGGTATCTCCAGGCAGATACCGATGCTTATACCGACTATTTTGCCCAGGAGAATACCTTCTCTTAAACCGTCGCTTATACCGACGCTTATACCGACGCTTGTAGCGACGCTTATACCGACACTAATACCGACGCTTATACCGATGCTTATACTGGCGCTTTGGTTCCGACGCCTACACCGACCCTTACACCGATGTCGGGGAAAATTTGCGCTCGTTCATTTTCCTCGGTAGAAGCCTCGGTATACCCCCGATATGTTGTAGTGTAGGAACTTGCATAAATTGACTTTCAGGTCCAATAGTGTAGCTTAGATTAGGCCTTGCAATCGTGAGATATATCAGACTTCCCACAATTTTCGTGTACATAGTAGCATTTTCCAATGCTTCACCTGATGCAGTATCCAACCTCAAATTTTGATCTAATGGCATAGAAATTGGATCACAATCATCCATACCAAACTTTCTTAGCATATTCAAGGCATAATAGCTTTGTGACATCCATATACATGTTTTTTTATGTATAAATCAATGCCCAAAAAATAGTGCAGCACACTAAGATCTTTCATGTCAAACTCCTGCATAAGAAGTTGCTTTACCTCTTTAATGCTTTCTTCATTGTCACCACCTACAATCAAGTAATCAACATAAATAGCCACAATTGTGATGCCATCATCACCCTTCCTTACATATAGTGAATGATCTACATCACACATAGAAAATCCAATGGTGATTAAGTAGTCAAAAATCCTTGCATGCCAAGCACGAGAGGCTTTTTTAAGCCCATACAAAGCCTTTTGCAACCTACAAACATATTTTTGGGTGCTTTGAATCTTCATATCCTTGTGGTTGGTCCATGTGTACTTCTTCTTATAACTCACCATGTAGGAAAGCATTCTTCACATCAATCTAATGCAAAGTCCATCCTTTTGCAACCTACAAACATATTTTGGGTGCTTTGAATCTTCATATCCTTGTGGTTGGTCCATGTGTACTTCTTCCTATAACTCACCATGTAGGAAAGCATTCTTCACATCCATCTAATGCAAAGTCCATCCTTTTGTTGTAGCTAATGCAAGAAGTGCTCTGACAGTAGACATTTTAGCTACAGGGCTGAACGTTTCCTCATAATCAATGCCATATGTTTTTGCATATCCTTTTGCTACCAATCGTGCTTTATAGTTGCTTATGCTACCATTAGCATTGTGCTCTACCTTGTAAACCCACTTGCAGTGTATGGGTTTCTTTCCTTGCAGCGATAAAGCCAACTTCCCTGTTTTGTTTCCATAAAGTGCAGCCATCTCCTCATCCATAGCTTTTTCCCAATCTACATTTCCAGTTGCATCTTCAAAACAAGAAGGTTCAACATCTTGTATTTGTGTTCATGTAGGCACAATGATGAGCCATATAACTGTCATACATCAATCATTGCACTAAATTCCATATCCTCCCAAATCTTCTTGGTCCTGGGTCACTTCTCCTTGTATCATCTACATGTGCCTTTCTAACTCTTGGAGTCTTCATAGAGGGGAACCCAAGTTCCTTATCAATGCTCTTTTCTGAACCGCTTGAATCCGCATCAATTTCTTCAAAACTTGTAGATGTTTTACTCCCAGCAGAAAGCTTTTTATTACCTTGCTTTGATGTAGTTGATGAATTTGTTGCACTAAAATTTCCACGGAATCTTCCACTCCATGGATTTGAGTTGGAACTATTGCTTGGTGACGCATCTGATCCACTCAAAACTTGACATTTTGCACTTGATTTTTCATAATTTTCTTTGTCATTTGGTTCAAGATTAAGTCCATCTTTGGCATCTACATAGAAGCTTGACATTTCATCAAACACCACATCTCTCTTTATCTTCATCTATCATGTGAGTGGGTTATAACATTTATATTGCTTTTGCTCAAGGAGGTACCCAATGAAGATATATTTTTCTACTTTTGGATCAAGCTTTGTCCTCGACTCATTTGGGACATGTACATATGCAATATAGCCAAATACTTTCATATGTTATAAGTTTGGCTTTTCACAATTCCATTTAATTGAGGAGAGAACTTGGTAGTCACTTCCCTTTTGATACTTTTGTCCTGCAAGAACTGATCAAAATCTTTGGAGAAGTATTCTCCCCTTCCATCAGATCTAAGCTTCTTTAGTGATCTACCTGTACGATTCTCCACATCTGCAAGATACTTTTGCAATCAGACACTTCATTCTTACTCTTGATAAAGTATAGAAAAGTCCATCTACTATGGTCGTCAATAAATGAGACATAATACCTTGATCTTGCCAATGAAGGTTCTTGACTTGGTCCCCATACATCTTTATGTACTAAGTCCAATACGTTCTTGTGGATGTAGCCTTTGTGTTGAATGGTTGTCTTTGTGCCTTCCCAATCTGACATGGATCACACCTGTTGATCATGTGTTGCTTTGATATGTTCGGCACTCCTAGAACACGTTGATCCCTGCATATATTCTCAAGGTTGTTTCATTCACATGAGCAAGTCTCTTATGCCACACTTCAAGCTCATTTAGGGTTTGAGACCCCAAAGTGAATAGAGCTATGTTTCACTTTTCTCCTACTTCAAAAGTAAATAGCCTACCATGCTTCTCACCTCTGGCTATCTTCTTGAAGCCTTGACATGGATCTTCCACAAAAGCTCCATGTTGGGTGAACCTAACTTGCAAGCCTTTTTCAACTATTTGGCCTACACTTATTAGGTTTTTAGTGATAGTGGGTACATAGAGAACGTTACTCAAAATGTTTGCCCTGCCATTGGAAGCTTTGACATTACCAATATTCTCCACATTGTGCTTTGTGTCATCCCCTATTTGTACTTCATGTCTATGCTTTGGACTTTCCAAATCAGATAGAAGAGCAATGTTGCCTGCAACATGATTCGAACATCCTGAATCTATGTAGAACAAATGATCATCTTCTTTACCTTCTTTTTGGCTTAGATTCATGAGAAGCAATGAGCCTTCATGTGGTTGATCTTGTGAATAATTGTTGTACTCCCTTCTATTATAACCTCTATTGTTATTGTTGAAGTTGTGTCCACCTTCTTTTATGCTATTGTTGGCCTCTTGATTGAAGAGTTCTCCAAGAAAGATGTTGAAGTCTCGGCTGTTGAGAATTTGTCTCATGATAACCTCTTCTTCAATCAGCTTTCCAATGGATGCTAACTAATCCGCAACCTCCTTGACCTTGGTAACAAAATCCGTAATGGTTTGCTTTGGTGTCTTCTTCATTTGGTTGAACTCATTCCAAAGATGATTCTTTGTTGCTTTGGTGCTAGCAGAAAAGATAGTCTCAAGGGCATCCCAAGTCTCTTGAGATGTCTTGCATCCTCTAATATGTGGTAATAGAAAGTCAGAGATAGAGTTTAGTATGTACAACCTTGCCTGAGCATCCCTTGCACACCAAAGTGTGAGCTTATCTGTCTCCTCTTGTGTAGGTCCTCCTTTGGATCTTGGAATAGGCATAGCTTCATCACGTGCTACAATTCCATAAAGATTTCTACCTTGCAAATAGGCTTCCATTATGATTTGCCAAGCCACATAGTTGTGTCCATCAAGCTTCTCGATCATTGAGGGAAAGCCGTCACCCATCTTGATCTAGCTTTGATACCACTGAAAGAAACTTGGAGAAGCTTGTAGGAGGTAGAAAAGTGTGTTTTGAAGCGATGAAGTTTGGTCTAGCCAACCGGCACAAGACCAGCCCTTGAGCTTATGAAGACTCAAATAGACCTTATAGGCATGCGATAAGTGCAAAGAAATGCATTATGTACTTTGGATCATCAAGGAGAAAGAGTCGATACGAAATAGATAGGTTCGCACGTCGACTAGCTCAAAAAGCTAATTATCAATGGAAGAGACAATGATCTTCAAATATCCATAGCGACCAGCATGATTAAAATTAGAAAAAATCCTTTTATGGGAGTGATACACATAGGGTTGAGTGTATAGAATGCACAAAACTATAAGGAATAAGTGAAATATGCTATAGGAATGAATCAAACACTCAATGGTGGTACCTCCCATTTTTCAAGAATATGTAGAGATTGACCTCGAGACAGAAAAACTAAGATTTCTCCCAATATACTAAATCAAATGTTATAGAACTTTATAGGCATAAACTAGGCACTAATATGTTTCCAATGGGCCAATTTTCATGCAATTTGGAGCTTGGGAGAGAGAGAAGAAGCCTCTGCAAGATTACTATTGACAAAGAAGATGATGCAAAAAAGTGAAGGAGCAAGACAATGATGATCACAAGTGTATGTATATTGCTTCCATGTATTGTACAAGTGATTTCAAGTTATATAGACTCTAAGATTTCCACGACTTCTACAAGTGGAATTTGAATTCAAATGAAGGTGGGAATGGTTGTTGGAGGGAATCAATTCACTTTCCTATAATCTAGGAAAAGTGAAGATCTAGTTTGATCTACTCTTAGGTGATTGATTGCTTGATTGAATGCAACTCAAGCACCACAAATTCGTGGGATTTAAGCTCTATCTTTCTACTTTTACATGTGTAAACCTCAAGGCTTTTACAACGGTAAAAGATCCATGAAAAAATCTTTCTAAAAAAATACAATAAGTGAGCATAAGAAAAAGAACTCGCCAATGGATATTCTTTGGACATGATCCAAGCGATAGTTTTTGATGTAGATCAAATCCACCTCAAGCATAGTGCAAGATTGATGTTCCAACAGTAAATAGATTTGAAAAAAAATGTAGAAAAGGAGATGTAGACTGAGATATAGAGAACTAAAAATCTCAAATTGCCAAGAGCAATGCAACGACAAAGATGGTGCTATCCACTAGTCTGCTCCCAATATGGAGCTTAGATGGCAATCTAGATAGACTCTAGATGAAGGGCTTACCTATGTAAAGCTACACATGGTCCATGCATATATAACTTTTACAATGGGATTCTGTATAGATAAACATACTTGGGAGAGAAAAAATAGTCAGAAAAGTATAGAATGCAACAATATCTCCACGACCAAAAGTCTTTGGGACCTCCCAAGAGGGGATAAGCCCCTCTTTGCACTACCCCACTAAGGTTCTATGGGGAAACAATATGGCACCGCAAGGGCTTTATTTTCATCGTGAATGAAAATCCAATGGCCCGAAAGTTTATGACCCACCTATCCTAATAGATAAGCTCACAAAGATCATCTATTACCATCAATGATCACATATAGACCTCATCTAACTTGGAAGTTACGGTTCCACAAATGTATGGGCTCTCACAATGACTTCTCCTTAGAATGGGGGCCTTAAAATGTAGAGCACCACTGATCATTTGTGGTCACTTGATAGCGGAGTATTGAGTATACCTAATGGAGTCATCTAAAACAAAAACAACAAGGTCCATCGGAGTCTCCACCCCAAATAATCACCTTTCCTATGTTTAATGTTACCATGAGGGGTCCATGGAGAATTTTTGATGTCAAGTGTCATATGCCACAATTTCCGTGCTAAAAATCTATCTTGGCTTGGCGTTTGAAAGAGGACAAAATGACTTTTTCTATCATGGCTCATGAATCCATATTATTGGCCCTGTGCTCTCTTTATTTCAATCGTCTAGATTCTTGTGCCCAAGAGGTGCAACAATAAAAGAAAGGTCCCATGAAGGAGAATGCACTACTAACTCAAAAAGTGAATGAATTGAGGACAGTTTGGCTGGATGAGATGATGTCTTTGCAAAGGAGGTTAATGACTGAACTTGCACATGACATTGGAAGAAATGATGTATAGAGAGATTCTTTGAAGTTGGAATTGCAAGGAGTGAAGGCTTCTAAGCTTCTTGTAGAGAAAAATACTCTCCAGAAGAATTATGGGTTATTGAAAACTGAAAAGTCTTCATTGGAAGACCAAATTATTAGTGAGTGACAATCTCCGTGCAACTTCAGCCAAACTTAACATTATAAATGAATTGGATAAGCAGTTAGCATATGCAAAGTACACAGTGTAGGAACATACTCAAATATTGGAGCAAGAGTCATAGATAACTGAAGAAACGAAGAATGCATCTGAGTTGCAGAAGATCATTGAAGAGAAGAATATCAACCACGTACAAAAAGGAGAAAGATATCAATAACTATAGAATGTGTTTATGGAAGCTGCTAAAGCCAAGATAAATTATGTTGACATTCTATTTTCATACTATTCAAAAGACAAGATTATGGAGGTGACGTTGAAATCTCAATGGGCCCATCCAAAAGCTTCGGGGTCTGATGATGAATTCCAAACGGTTGTAGATGCAGCTATGGCATAGGTAAAGGAAATATTAGAAAATTGTTACTATGATTGGGATAGAACAATACACCTACCATTACAGAATAAGAATAAGTAAAGCAGTAGGTTTTAGTCCACCGTGCATGCCAATGTTATGAGGATGCCGCTATAGATTTATTTTGTACCCATCCATTTTGTAACTTTATTTGTAATTTCAAGAATTTCATACATTCTTGATGTCAACTATCCTGGGATGGGAGTTGATGCGTTAACTTTTGTGCTCTCATGAAGGTCTAAAGATTTAGTATTCTGACATATCCATGTAATCAATTAGTATCCCCAAAATTCAATGAATAATAAAGAGAGTAAGTAGGAGGTAGAGAAGTAGAGTGTAGCCTAGTCTATACTGAAGATCTCTATAAGCTGTTACTCTTGTATCATTTGCAATATCAAACTGTTGATTGTCACTTATTAGAGTAATATGAATGAGTCTTGTATGACATACACTTTCTGTAGTGTGATCTACTTTTTTTATTGTTGTTTGTAACATTGTACTATAATTTCTGAACTGAAGTAGTCCAAATATCAAGCTCTAGTTATGGTAATTGGGAGCAAAAACACATGTTCTGACTGTTCGTAGTTCAAATTCCCATTCTAGAAACTTATTTGCTTAGATGCTAGAAATTACCGCAAACAATCATCATGTGAAAAGAGAACTCTTAGAAGGATACAAATCACTAGATGACATTTATCTTGAAAACTTACTATATGAATTGACAATCATGCATTAGCAATATGAATCCTTTTCATAGTGTCTCGTTCACAAGCCAAATTGACTTGCAAAACTTACACACATGTTGTTTTTACCTAAATTATAATCACCTTCAGTTGTCCTAGATTGGTTTCTGAGCTTAGTTGCAAGAATAAGCTTTAAATCACAATGACGCTACAATGACCAAGCCTTCGGGTAGCCAAAATGAATGGAGCCACCATCATCATGTCGAGGTCAGCCGAACATCCTGAGGTGAAATCCTTCCAACTCATAGAATAGGATGCTTCATCATCAGCACCCCCTTGAGCATTTTGCTTAAGTGGCCTTTCCTTTTCTCCTCCATTTTTTTTTTCTTTTTGCATTTTAGAGTGTACATGCATAGAGCCATCCTACAAGGCCATGGATAGGCTCTTTTTTGTTTTTTCCCATGCCCTACATAAGTAGTATTCCCATAATATTGTCCAAAAAAGCCGAGAAATATACTTAAAGTGTATGTCAAATAATTTTTCTATAGGAATTTGGTGATCCCAATGTGGGTTAATGTTTACACTTCCAAAAAACCAAAAAACCTGGTATTCCTCTCTCAGGGATGATAGGCTCTAGGAGTGGTAGAGTGTTGGAGATAATGTTGAAGGTGTTTTTGAAGATCAGAGAGAGAAAAAACTATCGATGTTGTGCCAAATGAAATCTAAGGTGCAGGATGCAAATGTCAAAGAGAATTAAGGTCTGAGTTGGGTCCATGATTTTAAAATACCCTTATAATTATATAAAAGTCACGTTCAAAAAATACAACTTGAATCCATTTTTCTTGCCAAATCCTCCATTTTTTTGCAAGCCAAGGAGTCTTCAAGCACTACAACATATCAGGCTTATACTAGAGGCATCGGTATGAGCATCAGTATGAGCTTCGGTAATACCGACGCTCATATCGATGCCTATACCAACGACCTACTGAATGTACCATCACGTATACCAACATCATGCTGGGAGTACTGACAAGCATACCATCGCGTATACAGATGTCCTGCTGGGAGTACTGATGGGCATACCGACGACCATATGTGCAGAATTGTTTTTGGGTAGAGTGTGTTGTCTCTTGTTGTAGCAACATTACCATGATGTTATGTAGCAAAAGACAATACACTCTGCCCAAAGAAAACCGAGTACATGTGGTGTGTACTCTAATGGCAACCAAAACATGATTTCACATAGCAAAATACTATCAGACACAAAAGAGATGAGCAGAATGAACCATGAATCATGTACAAAAAAGTTATGTATTCCATAAATGAAGCATGTACAAGAGTGTGGCAAACCACTTCCATATATGAGCTAAATACAAAATGTGGCAAAGAACTTCCATATAGGAACCGAATACAAAATTATGGTGCACCATTGCCATATATGAGTGTAATAAAAAATTATGGCAAAGCACTACCATACATATGCTCAAGGGAATCAAACCTTTACACCTACAATTCTACAACAAAGCATATGCACGATATCGGTCAGGAGTATGTTGCTGCTCATCGTGAATCGATTCCCACTCCTCAGCATCTAACCATACAGGCTTTAGTAAGCTTGCTTTGAAAGCATCGAGAGCCTCAGACCACCAATGAGACATCACCTCGCGTGACGTGTGCTGAATCCACTCTGAGCTCACAATAGGATGCCCAAGTGCTAGCCGCTACTCTTCATATATCGACTGTGTGATATAATTATTGGAATCTTTATCTAGTTTGCTCCATTTTAACATGACATAATGTCCACACTGTATGGAGCAAAGTTGTCGAATGTGTTGACTCATGGACTTTCCAGCCGCATCCATCACCGCAGCTCCATCATGTATGTGATATATCTTGGAGTCATCATGCTCATGAGCTCCCCATTGGCAAGGTGTATGTGGAGATGCCATCTGATCCCATGTGGAGATGTTATGATATATATATAAACCCTAAAAAATCTAAAGATCTATTTTCTAGATATTTTTACATATATTTCATTGTATAAATTAATATTAATCCTAAAGCTTTATTTTTGATATACATATATATATATATATATATATATATATATATATATATATATATATATATATATATATATATATATATATATATATATATATATATATATATATATATATATATATATATATATATATATATATATATATATATATATATATATATATATATAAAATAAAAATTTAACGATCTATTTATTAGATATTTAAATATTTTTATTTTATATATTTAGATTTTTTTCTCTAATGTTTACATACATTTAATTACATACTTTATTTAGGATGTGTTTATGTGTAAAAAACTCAAAAATCCTATTATATATATATGTATATATATATATATATATATATCCTAAAAATTTAAATATCTATTTTCTAGAAATTTAATTATTTATATTTTATATATTTAGATTTTTCTCTAATGTTTACATACATTTAATTACATACTTTATTTAGGATGTGTTTATGTGTTAAAACTCAAAAATCCTATTTTTGATATACATATATATATATATATATATATATATATATATATATATATATATATATATATATATCCTAAAAATTTAGAGATATATTTTTTAGATATTTAATTATTTATATTTTATATACTTAGATTTTTTCTCTAATGTTTACATACATTTAATTACATACTTCATTTAGGATGTGTTTATGTGTAAAAACTCAAAAATCTAATATTTCATAAAAAGTTAAAGGTCTATTTTTTAGATATCTAATTATTTATATTCTACATGTGTGTATGTATGTGTGTATGTATGTATGTATGTGTGTATGTGTGTGTGTATGTATGTATGTGTGTGTGTATGTGTGTGTGTATGTGTGTGTGTATGTGTGTGTGTATGTATGTATGCATATGTGTGTGTATGTATGTATGCATATGCATGTGTGTATGTATGTATGTATGCATATGCATGTGTATGTATACATGTGTGTGTGTACATGTATGTATGCATGTGCATGTGTGTATGTAATATGTATATGAGTGTGTATGTAATATGTATGTGTGTATGTATATGCATGTGTACATGCAAATGTGTGAATATGTATGTATGCATATGCATGTGTGTGTGTATGTATGCATACATATGCTTGTGTGTATGTATGTACGTGTGTGTGTATACATGCAAATGTGTGTGTATTTATGTATGCATATGCATGTGTGTATGTATACATGTATGTGTGTACATGTATGTATGTATATGTGTGTGTATATGTGTGTGTATATGTATGTATGTATGTGAGTATGAGTATTCATATGTGTGTGTGTATGTATATGCATGTGTGTATGTAATATGCATGTATGTATGATATGTGTGTATGCATATGCATGTGAGTATGTATAATGTATGTGTATGTATATGCATGTGTGTATGTAATATGCATGTGTGTATGTAATATGTATGTGAGTATGTGTATGCATATGTGTGTGTATGTATGTATGCATCTCTCTCTCTATCTCATTATCTTTCTATTTCATATCTCTCTCTCTCACTCTCTTTCATCTCTCTCTCTCTCTTTCGTACACACACTCTCTCTCTCTTTATGTTTCTCTAGATCTCTCTCTTTCTTTCATCTCTCTCTCTCTATCTCACTCTATATCAATCGAAAACAAAACAATCACTTACATCGATGTAATTGTTTGGATCGTTGTTGTCAAAGTCCACTTAATTTTGTCCTTCATCAAATTCCAAACAACTAATGCCAGAAAGCTCCTGCAAAACTAAAGAGAAGAGAAATTAGAAAAGGGAAAACACAAAGAAAGAGAAAGGGTGCTACAGTATGTGTGATACTTACCGAAATTTCAGATCTAGATAAATAGAGAGGTGTGTGTAGAGAGAGAGAGAAAGAGAGAGAGATGTGTGTGCACAATATGCTGAGAATGTAGTTCGCATGTGCAAACTCAATAGTAGCAGACTTTGGTTCAAAACACGAGCAAATGTCGAATTTTTGCTCTCAGGCTTGGTTAAAACGTTGCATCGGTATCGGTGCCAGTATAAACATCGATATAAGCGTTGATAATTTTCAACAAGTTATCGATGCCTATACCGATGCTCATATAGATGCTTATACTAGTGCCACAGATTTTCGATGAGCATACCAACTATTGATTTTCAATGAGTATACCGACAATCAAATGAACTTCGGTATTGCCTCTCTAGTTTTTCAAGCATTTTCAACGGTCATACCGATGTCGAGGTGTGACCGTCGATATGCCACTCATATGTTGTAGTGAAGCTTGATTACTAATTCCCTAAAATTCCAAACTTTTATTTGCATTTTTTGCACTAGATATGGATTTAATACCTAATTTCAACTAAGGTGGGCATAAGAGTGTGAAAAGGGTGACGTTTAAAAATTTTCATATAGAAGTGAACAAAACCTGATTTGCAATGTCCTATTTTGAATTCTCTCTTCTAATTATATTTGATTTTCTTGGGAGCTCTTGTGATTTGCTGATGAGTGAGGCTTGCATGCATGCTTTTGTGCATATGCTCATCATCATGATATGATTTGCACAATAGTAGATAAGTTAATTGCATATGCTTGCAATGATTTGCTGATGAGTGAGGCTTGCATGCATGCTTTTGTGCATATGCTCCTCATCATGATATGATTTGCACAATAGTAGATAAGTTAGAAAAATATGCATATTTAATTACTTGCATAAAGAGAATGTCTTCACGTCATATTTCTCAAATTTTTATCAAATGTATTTTAACACATCATGTATTTCTTAAAGTTACCTTGTAAAATCATGACATTCACTTTTTAATCACTTTTGGGTTGCATTATTTAAGCTTTTAGGTTTAAAAATGGATGTTCACTATATATTTCATCTTGAAGTTAATGGTCAAAATGAAGAAATTGATAGCATAATTTTAGATTTTTACATTTTTATTCTTTTAATAATCCTAAAAATTACCACTTCTATAGTCTACGTATAATAATAGATCCCATAATGATGCTGAATGTCTACCTTTTGAATTCATATTTGGAAAAACCTTTCAGCTTCATTTTCTTAACTCAAACGACTATTCACATGGATACATGAGATTGTTTTATATATCATATCTCAAAGTTGCCTCGATTTTTTTTGTTAGATTCATGTGTATATGACACTTAATATGCTATCCATGGCATAGGGAGGCTGAAAAAAGCCCTGCTATAGAAACACAAGAGAAAGAGCTACAAAACAGTTTGTAGGCCCTCCTCCTGCCTTTCTTTGGTAGGGCATTTTTGGCCTTACTATGCCCTACAAGCACATGGTTAGGCATATGGGCACATCACATGGATGTTTGGAACATGTTCTATGCATCACAATTAATACTTTGCCATATTTTTATTCTCATTGTCTCTTGGAATTGTTGTCTATATCAAATTTCAAAGTTTTTTGGGTTTTCTTTGTCATGTGAAGATTTTTTGACCCATGATTTGTACGTAGATAACTCTCAATGTGTTATCCATGGCATAGGGAGGTCAAAAACATTTTCCACAAAAATGCAAGAAAAGGACTTGTAAGCAATTGCTAGGCCCTTCTCTCATGTTTATTTTTAGCGAAGTGTCTTTCTTTTTAAATTTGATTTGATTACATGAATTGAATTTGAGCTTCTCAATGAATCTCTTTTGATGCTCCAAAGTCATAGGTAGGGTGTAAGTCAAAAAAAAACTTGCTATATCATCATTATTTTTCACCCCTAACCCTCGACATATACCTATTTGACCTAAGATGTTTCCGTAGAAGTTGGAACATAAAGCTATAATAACAAGGGACTTTTTAATTAAGGAGACACAATTGGTCCCCTCAGTAATGTTTGATAAAAAAAAATTAAGTTACTTAAGGGCTTTAGATACCATGTCATGAAGTGCCCTCGACGAATATAGTCTTTATGGTTAATTATAAATTTTTCTTTGAGAAGTTTCCCAATGTAGTTTGCAAGGGATGAGCCGCCTCCAAGAGAAACTTGATCCCCACCACTCATGGCTACAAACTTGTCAACTTCGATCACCTCTTACACAAAGTCTAGAGATTAGTGTCTGCATGTGGTTGTAAGAATGAATGACATCAATTGAAAATACTTACGTCTTGAACTCTATCTTCCTTTTCTCCTCTCTATGGAAGATTTAAATTAATGCTAAATATGGGACATCCCCCCTACTCAATGATTGGTGAACCAGGGACCTTTGAATCTACCTTGCTTGCACATTATTGATTTCGTATTCAATGATTTGTTAATGTTCACTTGTAAGTATGCCATTGCAAAACAATTTTATTATGTCTACACCAGAATCACCAAATCTCACACTTCTTCTCCAATAATTCAAAGATACTATCCAAAGGGCACTCTGATATGGTACAAAATAAACTTAGAAATTCATCGAGTCATAACCCAAATGTCTTTTTGATATCATGAAAACATAAATATTCTTATACATTGACAAGAACTAGTACAAAAGGTTTTAATTCTACCTCTAGTATAGTCATTTCTGGCTCTATAGAGGTGGAGAGTAGCAAGAGAGAAGAAGCAACCAAAAAGGTATGGATATGATTCCACATTTGTTACAAAGCATTCAATCTACTTGGCAAAAGATTCAATTTCATAAGAACCATCAACGTATGAAGAGGCAAAGGGAAACCCTAATTGGGAAAAGGCCATGAAAGAAGAAATAGATGCATTGAAGGAGATGGACACTTGGGATTTGGTTCCAATGTCGCCAAATCTAAAAGGTAATTGGTTGCATATGGGTATATAAAGTTAAATGAAAATTCATATGGATCAGTTTGCAGGTACAAGGTAAGATTAGTTGCCAAAGGAGGCTCACAAACTCATGGTATAGACTATGAGGAAACATTCTCACGAGTTGCAAAGATGACTACAATCAGGACATTGATAAGTATAAATTGGAGACGCCTCCAACTTGATGTGAAAAATGCATTCTTAAATGGTTGGATAAGTGAAGAGGTATACATGTCACAACCACCAGGTTTTGAAAACCCTAATCATCCATCTTATGTTTGCAGACTTAAAAAAGCATTGTATGGATTGAGACAAGCTCCTAGATCTTGGAATTACAGGTTGGTTACATATCTTCAACATCAAGGGTTCAAAGCAAGCAACTCTAATCCTTCTCTATTCATCAAAAGGGATCACAATGAGGTTATCTATCTATGTGTATATGTAGATGATATTATTGTGACAGGTGATGATGTGATGGCACTCAAAGGATCAAGAGACACATGCAAGAGGAGTTCAAAATCAATGACCTAGGTGAGTTCACATATTTCCTAAGTATGCAGGTGATATACGCAGATGAAGGAATGTATTTGACTCAGAGAAGATACATTTAGGATCTACTTCTCAAGTTCAAAATGGAGAACACAAAACCTGCAGGTACACCTTTGGAGATGAATCATAAACTTAGTGTTTGCTAAAGTGAGAAAATTGAAGACATTAAAGAGTATCAAAGCTTGGTAGGTAGCTTGGTATATGCTACTCATACAAGGGTAGATATCTCATATAGTGTGGGAGTGCTTAGTCAATTCATGCACTCGCTAAGAAGACCACACATGGATGGAGCTAAGAGAGTACTTAAGTATCTCAAAGGCACAATCAATGAAATTATATTCTATCCTTACTCTTGAAATTTAGATATCAAAATCTATTCAGATGCAGATTGAGCAGGAGCAAAGGATGATAGAAGAAGTACTTCTGGTTACTTAGCATTTGCAGGTTCTAGTGTCATGGAGTTCCAAGAAGCAACCTACAGTTGCTTTATCCTCGACTGAAGGAGAGTACAGAGGCTTGATCATAACAACTCAAGAGGCAATATGGTTAAAGGCATAGTATACGGATTTGGGACTTATGAGTTCCAAACCTCACATATTTGGAGGTAACGTAAGTTCCATGCATCTAGCGGCAAACCCTATTTTCCATGCAAGAAGTAAACACATAGAGATGCATTACCACTTCATGAAAGAGAAGTTCATGGCAAAGGAGATTGACATTTCTTTTGTTCCTACTGAAAAGCAATTAGCAGATATGATGACGAAGGCACTTAATGGAATAAACATTTGTACATTCAAATCTATGGCAGTTATTCAACCTATCAGAGAATGAAGACTCAAGCATACTTTAGCTTGAGGGGGAGTTGTTGGAACATCAAACTTGCACTGTGCTTGAGGTGGATTTGATCTACATCAAAAACTATTGCTTGGATCGCGTCGAAAGAATATCCGTTGGAGAGTTCTTCTTCTTATCCTCACTTATTGTATTTTTTAAAAAGATATTTTCATGGATCTTTTACCATTGTAAAAGCATTGAGCTTTACACATGTAAACATAGAAAGATAGAGCCTAAATCCCACGAATTTGTGATGGTTGAGTTGCATTGAATCAAGCAATCAATCACCTAAAAGTAGATCAAACTAGATCTTCACTTTTCCTAGATTTTAGAAAAGTGAATTGACTCCCTCCAACAACAATTCCCACTTTCATTTGAATTCAAATTCCACTTGTAGAAGTCGTGAAAAACTTCTAGAGTCTATAAAAGACTTGAAATCACTTGTACTATACATGGAAGCAATATACATACACTTGTGATCATCATTGTCTTGCACCTTTAATTTTTTGCATCATCTTCGCCAATAGTAATCTTGAAGAGGCTGTAGCTCTCTCTCCCAAGCTCAAAATGAAGTGCAAGATGTCTCATTGGAAAGTTTATAGTTTTTAGTTTATGCATATAAAGTTTCATAACATTTGATTTAGTAGATTGGGAGAAATCTTAGTGTTTCTATCTCGGGGTCAATCTCTACGTATTCTTGAAAAATAGGAGGTACCATTGTTGAGTGTTTGATTTATTCCTATAGCATATTCTTCTTATTCCTTATACTTCTTGTGCATTCTATACACTGAACCCTATGTGTATCACTCCCATAAAAGGAGTTTCTCTAATTGTAATCACTTTGGTCGCTATGGGTATTTGAAGCTCATTTTTTCTTCCACAGATAGTAAGTTTTGTGAGCTAGTCGATGTGCAAACCTATCTGTTTTGTATCGACTCTTTCTCCTTGATGCTCCAAAGTACATTGTGCATTTCTTTGCATTTATCGCATGCCTATAAGTCTATTTGAGTCTTCATAAGCTCAACGGTTGGTCTTGTGCCAGTTGGCTAGACCAAACTTCATCGCTTCCAAATGCACTTTTCTACCTCCTACAAGCTTCTCCAAGTTTCTTTCAGTGGTATCAGAGCTAGATCAAGATGGGTGACAGCTTTCCCTCAATGATCGAGAAGCTTGATCGACACAACTACACGGATTTGCAAATTAGAATGGAAGCCTATTTGTAAGGCAGAAATCTTTATGGAATTGTAGCAGGTGATGAAGCTATGCCTATTCCAAGATCCAAAGGAGGACCTACACAATAGGAGACGAATAAGCTCACACTTTGGTGTGCAAGGGATGCTCAAGCAAGTTCGTACATACTAAACACTATCTCTGACTTTCTATTACTACATATTAGAGGATGGAAGACATTTCAAGAGACTTGGGATGCCCTCGAGACTTTCTCTTCCGCTAGTACCAAAGCAACAAAGAAAATGCATCTAAGCCACAAAGAAGGTAAAGAAGATTATCATTTGTTCTACATAGATTCAGGATGTTCATATCATGTTGCAAGCAACATTGCTCTTCTATCTGATTTGAAAATTCCAAAGCATAGACATGAAGTACAAACAAGGGATGACACAAAGCACAATGTGGAGAAGATTGGTAATGTCAAAGCTTCCAATGGCAAGACAAACATTCTGAGTAAAGGTTCTCTATGTACCCACTATCACTTAAAACCTAATAAGTGTAGGCCAAATAGTTGAAAAAGTCTTGCAAGTTAGGTTCACCCAGCATGGAGCCTTTGTGGAAGATCCATGTCAAGGCTTCAAGAAGATAGCCAGAGGTGAGAAGCATGGTAGGCTCTTTACTTTTGGAGTAGGAGAAAACTGGAACATAGCTCTATTCACTTTTGGGTCTCAAACCCTAAGTGAGCTTGAAGTGTGGCATAAGAGACTTGCTCATGTAAATGAAAGAACCTTGAAGGATATATACAGGGATCAAAGTGCTATAGGACTACTGAACATATCAAAGCAACACATGATCAACATGTGTGATGCATGTCAGATTGGGAAGGCACAAAGACAACCATTCAGCCACAAAGGCTACATCCACAACAACGTATTGGACTTAGTACATACATATGTATGGGGACCAAGTCAAGAACCTTCATTGGCAGGATCAAGGTATTATGTCTCATTTATTGGCGACCATAGTAGATGGACTTTTCTAAACTTTATCAAGAGTAAGAATGAAGTGTTTGATTACTTCAAAACGTACCTCGCACGTGTGGAGAATCATATAGGTAGATCACTAAAGAAGCTGAGATCTGATGGAGGGGGAGAATACTTCTCCAAAGAGTTTGATGAGTTCTTGCAGGACAAAGGTATCAAAAGGGAAGTGACTACCAAGTACTCTCCTCAACTAAATGGAATTGTAGAGAGGAAAAACAAGACATTGATTGGATCAGTCATAACAATGCTTGAGGAGAAAAAGTTACCACATTATCTATGGGTAGAAGCTAGTTCAACTATTGTTACAAAGGCAGTGTTTATTGGATACGATTCAACTCCGATGGGCTACAGGTTCTATAATCCTTTAACCAAGCAATTCACTAAAAGTAGAGATGTTGTGTTTGAAGAACACAGGTCTTGGTATGATGAAGACAAACAAAAGGTAACTCCATATGATCATGATTCTGATTCTCATCAATTAGGAAGCAAGCATGATACACATATCCAAGATCCAAGAAGTGATACAGATGATGACCAAGATGAAAGGGAAAAGGATTACGAGCTATGGAATTCAAGAGATAAATCAAAGATGCAAGAGGTTGGAAATGCTCCAAACAAGCACCTAGAAGATCAGTAAGAGAGGAGAAACAACGAAAAAGGTATGGATATGATTCCCCATCTGTTACAAAGTGTTCAATCTACTTGGCAAAAGATTCAATTTCAGAAGAACCATCAACCTATGAAGAGGCAAAGGGAAACCCTAATTGGGAAAAGGCCATGAAAGAAGAAATAGATGCATTGAAGGAGATGGACACTTGGGATTTGGTTCGAATGTCACCGAATCAAAAGGTAATTGGTTGCAGATGGTTATATAAAGTTAAAAGAAATTCAGATGGATCAATTTGCAAGTACAAGGCAAGATTAGTTACCAAAGGATGCTCACAAACTCATCGTATAGACTATGAGGAAACATTCTCACTAGTTGCAAAGAGGACTACAATCAGGACATTCATAAGTATAGCTACCACAAGGAATTAGAGACTCCTCCAACTGGATGTGAAAAATGCATTCTTAAATGGTTGGATAAGTGAAGAGGTATACATGTCACAACCACCAGGTTTTGAAAACCCTAATCATCCATCTTATGTTTGCAGACTTAAGAAAGCATTGTATGGATTGAGACAAGCTCCTAGAGCTTGGAATTACAGGTTGGTTACATATCTTCAAGATCAAGGGTTCAAAGCAAGCAACTCTAATCCTTCTATATTCATCAAAAGGGATCACAATGAGGTTATCTATCTATGTGTATATGTAGATGATATTATTTTGACAAATGATGATGTGAATGCGACTCAAAGGATCAAGAGACACATGCAAGAGGAGTTCAAAATCAGTGACATAGGTTAGCTCACATATTTCCTAGGTATGCAAGTGATATACACAGATGAAGGAATGTATTTGACTTAGAGAAGATACATTTAGGATCTACTTCTTAAGCTCAAAATGGAGAACACTAAAACTGCACGTACACCTTTGGAGATGAATCATAAACTTAGTGTTTATGAAGGTGAGAAAATTGAGGACATTAAAGAGTATCAAATCTTGGTAGGTAGCTTGATATATGCTGCTCATACAAGGGCAGACATCTCATATAGTGTGGGAGTGTTTAGTCAGTTCATGCACTCGCAAAGAAGAGCACACATGGATGCAGCTAAGAGAGTACTTAAGTATCTCAAAGGCATAATCAATGAAATTATATTCTATCCTTACTCTTCAGATTTGGATATCAGAATTCATTCAGATGTAGATTGGGCAGGAGCAAAGGATGATAGAAGAAGTACTTTTGGTTACTTAGCATTTGCAGGTTTGAAACTAGTGTCATGGAGTTCCATGAAGCAACCTACAGTTGATTTATCCTCGACTGAAGCAAAGTACAGAGGCTTGACCATAACAACTCAAGAGGGAATATGGCTAAAGCCATTGTATACAGATTTGGGACTTGTGAGTTCCAAACCTCACATATTTGGAGATAATGTAAGTTCCATGCATCTAGCAATAAACCCTATTTTCTATTCAAGAACCAAACACATAGAGGTGCATTACCACTTCATCAGAGAGAACCTCATGGCAAAGGAGATTGACATTTCTTCTATTCCTACTGAAAAGCAAGTAGCATATATGATGACGAAGGCACTTCATGGAATAAAGCTTTGTAGATTCAAAGCTATGGCAGGTATTCAACCTATCAGAGAATGAAGACTCAAGCATACTTTAGCTTGAGGGGGAGTTGTTGGAACATCCAGCTTGCACTATGCTTGAGGTGGATTTGATCTACATCAAAAACTATCGCTTGGATCGCGTCGAAAGAATATCCGTTGGAGAGTTCTTTTTCTTATGCTCACTTATTGTATATTTTTAAAAGATTTTTTCATGGATATTTTACCATTGTAAAAGCATTGAGATTTACACATCTAAAGGTAGAAACATAGAGCCTAAATCCCACAAATTTTTGGTGGTTGAGTTTCATTCAATCAAGCAGTCAATCACCTAAAAGTAGATCAAACTAGATCTTCACTTTTCCTAGATTGTAGGAAAGTGAATTGACTCCCTCCAACAACCATTCCCACTTTCATTTGAATTCAAATTCCACTTGTAGAAATCGAGGAAAACTCCTAGAGTCTATATAAAGACTTGAAATCACTTGTACAATACATGGAAGCAATATACATATAGTTGTGATCACCATTATCTTGCTCCTTCAATTTTTTGCATCATCTTCTTCACCAACAGTAATCTTGCAGAGGTTGTTGGTCTCTCTCCCGAGCTCCAAATTGAGTGCAAGATGGCTCATTGGAAATCTATTAGTGTTTAATTTTTGCATATAATGTTTCATATCATTTAATTCAGTACATTGGGAGAAAGCTTAGGTTTTCTGTCTCGGGGTCAATCTCTGCATATTCCTGAAAAATAGGAGGTACCACCGTTGAGTGTTTGAATCATTCCTATAGCATATTTTGCTTATTCCTTCTACTTTTGAGCATTCTATACACTCAACCATATGTGTATCACGCGCATAAAAGTAATTTTTCTAATTGTAATCATGCTCGTCGCTATCGGTATTTGAAGTTCATTGTCTCTTCCATAGATAGTAAGTTTTTTGAGCTGGTCAACATGCGAACCTATCTGTTTTGTATCTAGTCTTTCTCCTTGATGCTCCAAAGTACATAGTGCATTTATTTGCACTTATCGCATGCATATAAGGTCTATTTGAGTCTTCATAAACTCAAGGGCTGGTCTTGTGCCGGTTGTCTAGACCAAACTTCATCGCTTCAAAAAGCACTTTTCTACGTCCTACAAGCTTCTCCAAGTTTCTTTCAATGGTATCAGAGCTAGATCAAGATGGGTGACGGCTTTCCCTCAATGATCGAGAAGCTTGATCAACACAACTAAGCGGCTTGGCAAATCAGAATGGAAGCCTATTTGCAAGGTAGAAATCTTTATGGAATTGTAGCAGGTGATGAAGCTATGCCTATTCCAAGATCCAAAGGAGGACCTACACAAGATGAGATAGATAAGCTCACACTTTGGTGTGCAAGGGATGCTCAAGCAAAGTCATACATACTAGAATCTATCTTTGACTTTCTATTACCACATATTAGAGGATGCAAGACATCTCAAGAGACTTGGGATGCCCTCGAGACTTTGTTTTTTGCTAGTACCAAAGCAAGAAAGAATCATCTTTGGAACGAGTTCAACAAAATGAAGAAGACACCTAAGCAAACCATCACGGAGTTTGTTACCAAGGTCAAGGAGGTTGCAGATCAGTCAACATCCATTGGAGAGTTGATTGAAGAACAGGTTATCATGAGGCAAATTCTCAATGGCATTCGAAGTGATAAGCAATGGCAATCCTTCATGAAGCCTTATGTTCTCATCATGGATGTGAAAACTCTAGACTTCAACATCTTACTCAGAAAACTCTTCAATCAAGAGGCCAACAATAGCATAAAGGAAGGTAGCTCCTATCATGGTAATTCAACTAGTTCTCTATATTAAGAAGGATAAGAAGCAAAAAGGCAAGAAGAAGGAAGAAGATGAAGAAGAGACTTCCAAGCCAACTTCGCAAGCAAAAGCAAGTGGAAAGGGAAGAAGAAAGGACCAAAGCAAGACAAAGCCAAAGGTCAAAATATTCAACCTTGTGCTATATGCAATAAGACCAACCACACCACTCAGAATTGTTGGTTCAATGGGAAGACCTAGAAAGGAAGTGGAAGAGGTGGATATGGCAGCAATAGAGGAAGAGGTGGACACAACTTCAACAATAACAATAGAGGTTATAATAGAAGGGACTACAACAATTATTTAAAAGATCAACTGCATGAAGACTCATTTCTTCTCATAAATCTAAGCCACAAAGAAGGTAAAAAGGATGATCATTTGTTCTACATAGATTCAGGATGTTTGAATCATGTTGCAGGCAACATTGCTCTTCTATCTGATTTGGAAAGTCCAAAGCATTGACATGAAGTACAAACAATGGATGACACAAAGCACAATGTGGAAAAGATTGGTAATGTTAAAGCTTCCAATGGCAGTACAAACATTCTGAGTAAGGTTCTCTATGTACCCACTATCACTAAAAACCTAATAAGTGTAGGCCAAATAGTTGAAAAAGGCTTGCAAGTTAGGTTCACTAGCATGGAGCTTTTGTGGAGGATCCATGTCAAGGATTCAAGAAGATTTCCAGAGGTGAGAAGCATGGTAGGCTCTTTACTTTTGAAGTAGGAGAAACCTGGAACATAGCTCTATTCACTTTTGGGTCTCAAAACCCTAAGTGAGCTTGAAGTGTGGCATAAGAGACTTTCTCATGTGAATGAAATAACCCTGAAGGATATATGCAGGGATCAAAGTGTTCTAGGACTATCGAATATATCAAAGCAACACATGATCAACAGGTGTGATGCATGTCAGATTGGGAAGGCACAAAGACAATCATTTAATGACAAAGGCTACATCCACAACAATGTATTGGACTTAGTACATACAGATGTATGGGGACCAACTCAAGAATCTTCATTGGCAGGATGGTCGTATTATGTCTCATTTATTGAGGACCATAGTAGATGCATTGTTCTATACTTTATCAAGAGTAAGAATGAAGTTTTTGATTGCTTCAAAAAGTATCTCGCACATGTGGAGAATCATACAAGTAGATCACTAAAGAAGCTTAGATGTGATGAAGGGAGAGAATACTTCTCGAAAGAGTTTGATGAGTTCTTGCAAGACGAAGGTATCAAAGGGGAAGTGACTATCAGGTACTCTCCTCAACTAAATGGAATTGTAGAGAGGAGAAACAAGACATTGGTTGGATCAGCCAGAACAATGCTTGAAGAGAAGAAGTTACCACATTATCTATAGGCATAAGCTATTTCAACTGTTGTGTACCTTGTCAATAGACTACCATCCAAATCACTTCAAGGTAGGACTCCTTATGAAGCATGGCATGGAATAAAACCTAGTCTTGGACATTGCAAGGTTTTTAGTTGTTTAGATTATGTTCATGTACCATCACAAATAAGAGGTAACCTAGATGAAAGGGCAAAAAAGGCATTGTTTATTGGATATGATTCAACTCAGATGGGTTACAGGTTCTATAATCCTTTAACCAAGCAATTCACTACAAGTAGAGATGTTGTGTTTGAAGAACACAAGTCTTGGTATGATGAAGACAAACAAAAGGTAACACTACCATATGATCATGATTGTGATTCTCATCAATTAGGAAGCAAGCATGATACACAGGTCCAAGATCCAAGAAGTGATACAGATGATGACCAAGATGAAAGGGAAAAGGATTACAAGCTATGGAAGTCAAGAGGCAAAGCAAAGATGCAAGAGGTTGGAGAATGCTCCAAACAAGCACCTAGAACATCAACAAGAGAGAAGAAACAACCAAAAAGGTATGGATATGATTCCACATTTGTTACAAAGAATTCAATCTACATGCCAAAAGATTCAATTTCATAAGAACCATCAACCTATGAAGAGGCAAAGGGAAACCCTAATTGGGAAAATGCCATGAAAGAAGAAATAGATGCATTGAAGGAGACAGACACTTGGGATTTGGTTCCAATGTAGCCGAATCAAAAGGTAATTGGTTGCAGATGGGTATATAAAGTTAAAAGAAATTCAGATGGATCAGTTTGCAGGTACAAGGTAGGATTAATTGCCAAAGGATGCTCACAAACTCATGGTATAGACTATGAGGAAACATTCTCACCAATTGCAAAGATGACTATAGTCAAGACATTGATAAGTATAGCTGCTACAAGGAATCGGAGACTCCTCCAACTTGATGTGAAAAATGCATTCTTAAATGGTTGGATAAGTGAAGAGGTATATGTTGGTGCAGATCAATCACCAATTGAATGTTTGAAGACTAAAGAATGAAGGATGAGATCAATTCTTGAAGCTTGAAGGAAAGATACATTCAGATTATATAAGGAATGTACACATATGTACATAGTTCACTTAGATCTTTGATTAGTCATAGACTTGTACAAATTTATCTATAAATACCTTGAAAATGTCGAGGCGTGATATGAGAGCATATGTAAGAATAGATAGAAGTCAAGAAAGAGGAAGAGAGATGTCATGAGACATGTGAAAAGTTAGTTGAGTTTTCTCTCATCACTCAACTGTAACTTTCTGAGTAAATGAAGAAATATTGCGCCCGATCTTTTCGTGTCTGCTCTGTCTGTGTTTGATCAATTGTAAAATCCTTTTGAGGATATCTAAGTTGGTAGTTAATGAGTCTGTGACCTGAGTTTCAGAGTCTAATTGCAAACAGGCTAGGAGAATTGTTAGTAGGAACATTCATATGTGTTGAGTGTTTACAGTTCTCTGAAACAGGTGCAAATTTCGATCTTAAACTTTTGGTCAGTTCTCACTCCATAGTTTAAAGTTTTGTGCAAGCAAGAACTTAATCTTTAAGTTAGAAGGTAATCTACTCGTGGCTAGAAGCATTTGCTTAAACGGGTTTTGTACTGAGAGAATTGAAGTTAAGAAGTTAGGGGTGTCTAAATCGACTTCTCAGAAGTACAGATTCAGACATAGGTAACTTGTGAAGTTGATTTCTCAAGTTATACCAAACCTTTTGAAGAACTTTAACTTGGAGGAGGTGCGCAATCTCTAGGCGACTCTCCATACAAAATTTCATAGAAAACTTTACATGTTTGATAGGTCAATGAGAAGAAATTGTGCAGCAGACTTTCTGTGTTTTATCTTCTTCACAGAATTTCTTAACTTATGATAATTTGGAGAATGGACCTCTAATTTGGGAAAGGTTTTGACTTACTCTTGATATAGAGGTGTTCTAAATTCAAGAGTAGGTTGTTCTTTTGGAGATTAACACTCTCCATCAGTGGTATTAGAGCAGGAGACATCAAAATCAAGGAAAGGAGGATCCCGATTGCTGCAGATTCAAGAAATTCAACAATTGAAGAGCTAAAGGTGAAAGCTTGAAGGCAAAGCCTGAGGAGGAGACCATATGACATCAAGAAGGACAAAAGGAGTCTAATTCGAAGTAAAGGTACATATATTGTTCATAAAGTTTGAAGATTTCAATACACAGGTGGACACAAGATGGGAGATTCTCTACAGATAGAGAAATTGGATAGGGAAAACTATCCTGCATGGTCAATGAGGATGGAAGCTCATCTTATGAGCAAAGATTTGATAGCTTACATCACAGGAGAAGAAGAGAAGCCACAGTTCAGAGATCCTAGTGTTCCAACTAGGGAAGAGTTAGCAGATTTGAAAAATTGGATGAAGAAAGATGCTCAAGCTAGGAGCATTATATATATGGCAGTCAATGATTACTTGTTACCTCACATTCGAGGTCTTGAAAGTGCAACTGATATTTGGAATGCTTTGGAGCAGCATTTCCAGAATACTACAAAGTCAAGGAAGGCATCCTTATGGGCAGAATTTACAACCTTCAAGAAGAAGGCCTCTCAATCCATTTCAGACTATGTAACAAGGATGAAAGACATTGTAGATGCATTAGGAGCTGTTGATGAAGACATTGAGGAGGATAAATTGGTAAGGCAAATACTTACAGGTTTGAGAGGTGATGACAAATGAAAGCCATTCATTTTGTCTACAGAGTTATCACTTGATCATTTCACTCCTGATTTAAATCAGTTGCTAGGTCATATGCTAACATTTGAGCAGGATGTTAAAGGAGATGGTGACAAGAGTGCAGGTCATGCAATGTACTCTAAGGACAAGAAGAAGAATAGCAAAGGAAAGCAACAAGCAGGTGAAGATGAAGGTACAACTAGTCAAGCCAACTTCCTAAGAGGAAGAGGAGGTGGCAAAGGTAGAGGAAGAGGTAGGAACAACAAAGATGGAGGCAAAGCTTGCTGGATTTGTGGTAAGACAAATCACTTAGCTAATGATTGTTGGCACAATACTCAGAGTAATAATGGATATAATCAGAACTATAATGCAAGAGGAAGAGGTGGCAGAAATCAAAGAGGTAATTTCAGAGGCAGAGGTAGTAGGGGTTACTTTGGAAGAAATGCAGGTAGAGGATTCCAAAGTCAACAATACAACAACACCTACTACAATTATGCTTCAGATCAAAAGGAGGATTCAACATTGATAATGAATGCAACTTGTGAAAGCCAGAGTGAAGATCAGAGAGTCTTCTACATTGACTCAGGGTGTAGCAATCACCTGAGTGGTAATATATCTTTGATGATTGATTTGGAGAGTAAGGTTTTTAATCATGTTGTTCAAACAGGTGACAACACAAAGCACAATGTGAAGTCAATTGGATCAGTGAAGGCCAAGGATGGTAGTACCTTATTGAGTAAGGTCTTGTATGTTCCTACAATTCCTAAGAATTTGATAAGTGTAGGACAAATTGTTGAAAAGGGATATGAAGTAAGGTTCACTAATGATGGAGTATATGTGGAAGACCCTAGCCAAGGGTATAAACAGATTGTTTCAGGGAAGAAAGAAGGAAGATTATTTACATTGAAGATTCAAGGCAATATTGGTCATGCTATGTTCACATATGGAGGACATAAGATCTCTGAGTTAGATCTTTGGCACAAGAGGCTTGGACATTTCAATGAAAGAGGTATTAAAGAAATGATTAATAATGGTTCAGTGCTTGGATTGCCTAATGTTGCAGGTCAACATATGACATACAAATGTGAGGCATGTCAATTAGGTAAGGCTCATAAGCTTTCCTACTCCAAGCATGGTTTTATGTACTCAGAGAAGCTTGAATTGGTACACACAGATGTGTGGGGACCATCAAAGGATTTCAGTATAAATGGGTCAAGGTATTATGTGATTTATGTTGATGATGCTACTAGATGGATCACTATCTATGTGATCAAAGATAAGTTAGAAGTGTTTAATACATTCAAACACTATCATGCATATGCAGAAAGAATTACAGGTCATAAGTTGAAGAGATTAAGGTCAGATGGAGGGGGAGAGTATTTCTCTAATGAGTTCAGTGATTACTTGTGGAATGCAGGTATAAAAAGAAAAGTTACTTGTAGGTACTCTCCTCAACAAAATGGTGTAGCAGAAAGGAGAAATAGAACACTTGTTGAGTTTGCAAGATCCATGATGAAGGAGAAAAATTGCCCTAATTATTTGTGGGCTGAGGCTGTAAATACAGCCACTTATTTGGTCAATAGGTTACCATGTAAAGCCTTGCAGGGTATGACACCATATGAGGCTTGGTGGGGTAAGAGACCTACCTTGGATCATTGCAGAGTTTTTGGATGTGTGGCATATGCATATGTGCCATCACAATTAAGGCACAAGTTGGAGCCTAAAGCTGAAAAATATGTTTTCATTGGTTATGATGATAAGCAGATGGGCTATAGATTGTGGAGTCCATCTACAAAACAATTCATGGTTTCTAAAGATGTTACATTTGATGAGCAAAGTACTTGGTATGCAGGTACAGTCAATATCAATACAGGTGATGAAGAAGAAGTAAGCCAAAGGAAAGGTAAATCAAAGGTTCAGATATTTGATGAACAAGAGAATAATGAAGTGCAGGTTGAAGTGGAAGCAACACCAAGATTTGATCCTGAATATGAAGAACCAGAGACCTCAAGAAGTGGAGAGCTTAGGAGGTCTACTAGGAACAAATGGCAACCTACAAGGTATAGCTATGACACTTCATTTTTGGCCACAAAAGATTATGCTTATATGATGAAAACAGATGAAGACCCTTCTACATATGAAGAGGCAAAAGGTAAGGAAAAATGGGAGAAAGCTATGCAGGAAGAATATGATGCACTATTGGAGAATCAAACATGGGATTTGGTTCCAAAGCCAAATAGTCAGAAAATCATTGGATGCAAGTGGGTTTACAAGACCAAGAGGTTTGCAGATGGAAGTGTGTCTAGATACAAAGCTAGACTTGTTGTCAAAGGGTTTGCTCAAACATATGGTGTTGACTATGATGAGACTTATAGTCCTGTGGCAAAGATGACAACCATCAGAACACTTATAGCTATTGCTGCATGTAAAGGTTGGAAGTTATGTCAACTTGATGTGAAAAATGCTTTTTTAAATGGTTATATTTCAGATGATGTGTTCATGGAGCAACCTCAAGGGTTCAAAGATACAAGGTATCCAGATCATGTGTGCAAGCTCAAGAGAGCTTTGTATGGCTTGAAGCAGGCCCCAAGGGCATGGAACTATAGACTTGTAAAGTTCTTGAAAGAACTTGGATTTCAGGTGTCTAAAGCAGATAGTAGCTTGCTTGTCAAAGCAAGTGATAATGGTTTCATATACATGTGCATATATGTTGATGATATAATCCTTACAGGTACAGATGAAGATGGAATACAAAGACTCAAGAAGCAAATGGAAAAGGAGTTCAAACTAAGTGACTTGGGAGACTTTTCATACTTCTTGGGCATGGAGATTACATATACTCAACATGGAGTATTTGTGACCCAAGAAAGGTATTTGAAGAACTTGTTAATCAAGTTTAAAATGGATGATTGCAGGGTAGCACCTACACCAATGGAGGTGAATCATAAATTGAGTAAGTTTGGAGGTGAAGAATTCAAGGACATGAGACAATATCAGAGTTTGGTTGGTAGTCTTATCTATGCTACTTTAACTAGACCTGATTTATCATATGCAGTAGGGGTTTTGTCTCAATTCATGCATTGCCCAAGGAAAGAACATTGGATTGTAGGTCAAAGAGTGTTGAGGTACATTAAGGGTACACTCAATGAAGGTTTGTATTATGGGTTCACCTCAGATACAAATATCAAAATTTATAGTGATGCAGATTGGGCAGGTAATCCAGATGATAGAAGATCAACTTTTGGATACATGTGTTATGTGGGAGATAAACTTATCTCATGGTGTTCCAAGAAGCAACATACAGTTGCTTTGTCTTCTACAGAAGCAGAGTACAAAGGCATGGTTGAAGCTGCAAAGGAAGTGATTTGGCTCAAGACTTTGATGAAGAGTTTTGACATTGTGCATGGGGTACCAATTATATATGGAGATAACATGAGCTCATTGTATTTAGCTGCTAATCCTGTTTTTCATGCCAGGACTAAACACATTGAGATACAGTATCACTTTCTAAGAGAGAAAGTGATGGATAAGGAGATTGAAGTCATACATACTTCAACTAAAGATCAAATAGCTGATATGCTTACAAAGAACTTGGATGGACCAAAGCTACAGAAGTTTAAAGACATGGAAGGTATAAAGAAGAAAAGAGAAACCTCAATTGATGATTGAGGGGGAGCTGTTGGTGCAGATCAATCACCAATTGAATGTTTGAATACTAAAGAATGAAGGATGAGATCAATTCTTGAAGCTTGAAGGAAAGATACATTCAGAGGATATAAGGAATGTACACATATGTACATAGTTCACTTAGATCTTTGATTAGTCATAGACTTGTACAAATTTATCTATAAATACCTTGAAAATGTCGAGGCGTGATATGAGAGCATATGTAAGAATAGATAGAAGTCAAGAAAGAGGAAGAGAGATGTCATGAGACATGTGAAAAGTTAGTTGAGTTTTCTCTCATCACTCAACTGTAACTTTCTGAGTAAATGAAGAAATATTGCGCCCGATATTTTCGTGTCTACTCTGTCTGTGTTTGATCAATTGTAAAATCCTTTTGAGGATATCTAAGTTGGTAGTTAATGAGTCTGTGACCTGAGTTTCAAAGTCTAATTGCAAACAGGCTAGGAGAATTGTTAGTAGGAACATTCATATGTGTTGAGTGTTTACAGTTCTCTGAAACAGGCGCAAATTTCGATCTTAATCTTTTGGTCAGTTCTCACTCCATAGTTTAAAGTTTTGTGCAAGCAAGCACTTAATCTTTAAGTTAGAAGGTAATCTACTCGTGGCTAGAAGCATTTGCTTGAACGGGTTTTGTACTGAGAGAATTGAAGTTAAGAAGTTAGGGGTGTCTAAATCGACTTCTCAGAAGTACAAATTCAGACATAGGTAACTTGTGAAGTTGATTTCTCAAGTTATACTAAACCTTTTGAAGAACTTTAACTTGGAGGAGGTGTGCAATCTCTAGGCGACTCTCCATACAAAATTTCATAGAAAACTTTACATGTTTGATAGGTCAATGAGAAGAAATTGTGCAGCAGACTTTCTGTGTTTTATCTTCTTCACAGAATTTCTTAACTTATGATAATTTGGAGAATGGACCTCTAATATGGGAAAGGTTTTGACTTAATCTTGATATAGAGGTGTTCTAAATTCAAGAGTAGGTTGTTCTTTTGGATATTAACACTCTCCATCAGTATACATGTCACAACCACCAGGTTTTGAAAACCCTAATCATCCATCTTATGTTTGTAGACTTAAGAAAGCATTGTATGGATTGAGACAAGCTCCTAGAGCTTCTAATTACATGTTGCTTACATATCTTCAAGATCAAGGGTTCAAAACAAGCAACTCTGATCCTTCTCTATTCATCAAAAGGGATCACAATGAGGTTATCTATCTATGTGTATATGTAGATGATATTACTGTGACATGTGATGATGTGAATGGCACTCAAAGGATCAAGAGACACATGCAAGAGGAGTTCAAAATCAGTGACCTAGGTGAGCTCACATATTTCCTAGGTATGAAGGTGATATACACAAATGAAGGAATGTATTTGACTCAGAGAAGATACATTTAGGATCTACTTCTCAAGTTCAAAATGGAGAACACTAAACCTACAGGTACACCTTTGGAGATGAATCATAAACTTAGTGTTTATGAAGGTGAGAAAAGTGAAGACATTAAAGAATATCAAATCTTGGTAGGTAGCTTGATATATGCTACTCATACAAGGGTAGACATCTCATATAGTATGGGTGTGCTTAGTCAGTTCATGCACTTGCCAAGAAGACCACACATGGATGCAGCTAAGAGAGTACTTAAGTATCTCAAAGGCACAATCAATGAAAGTATATTCTATCCTTACTCTTCAGATTTGGATATCAAAATCTATTCAGATACAAATTGGGCAGGAGCAAAGAATGACAGAAGAAGTACTTCTGGTTACTTTGCATTTGCAGGTTCGAAGCTAGTGTCATGGAGTTCCAAGAAGCAACCTACAGTTGCTTTATCGTCGACTGAAGTAGAATACAGAGGCTTCACCATAACAACTCAAGAGGAAATATGGTTAAAGGTATTGTATACAGATTTGGGACTTGTGAGTTCCAAACCTCACATATTTGGAGATAATGTAAGTTCCATCTAGCGACAAACCCTATTTCCCATGCAAGAACCAAACACATAGAGGTGCATTACCACATCAGAGAGAAGCTCATGGCAAAGAAGATTGACATTTTCTTATGTTCCTACTGAAAAGCAAGTAGCAGATATGATGACAAAGGCACTTCATGGAATAAAGCTTTGTAGATTCAAAGCTATGGAAGGTATTCAACCTATCAGAGAATGAAGACTCAAGCATACTTTAGCTTGAGCGGGAGTTGTTGGAACATCAAGCTTGCACAATGCTTCAGGTGGATTTGATCTACATCAAAAACTATCGCTTGGATCGCATCGAAAGAATATCTGTTGGTTGGAGAGTTCTTTTTCTTATGATCACTTATTGTATTTTTTAAAAAGATGTTTTCATGGATCTTTTACCATTGTAAAAGCCTTGAGCTTTACACATGTAAATGTAGAAAGATAGAGCTTAAATCCCACAAATTCATGGTGGTTGAGTTGCATTCATCAAGAAATCAATCACCTAAAAGTAGATCAAACTAGATCTTCACTTTTCCTAGATTGTAGGAAAGTGAATTGATTCCCTCCAACAACCATTCCCACATTCATTTGAATTCAAATTCCACTTGTAGAAGTCGTGGAAACTCCTAGAGTCTATATAAAGACTTGAAATCACTTGTACAATACATGGAAGCAATATACATACATTTGTGATCATGATTGTCTTGCTCCTTCATAAACCACACATCATAAACTTAGTGTTTATGAAGGTGAGAAAATTGAAGACATTAAAGAGTATCAAAGCTTAGTAGATAGCTTGATATATGAAGATACACCTTTGAAGATGAATCATAAACTTAGTGTTTATGAAGGTGAGAAAATTGAAGACATTAAAGAGTATCAAAGCTTGGTAGGTAGCTTGATATATGCTACTCATACAAGGGCAGACATCTCATATAGTGTGGGAATGCTTAGTCAGCTCATGCACTTGCCAAGAAGACAACACATGGATGCAGCTAAGAGAGTACTTAAGTATCTCAAAGGCACAATCAATGAAAGTATATTCTATCCTTACACTTCAAATTTGGAGTTGCTTTATCCTCGACTGAAGCAGAGTACAGAGGCTTGACCATAACAACTCAAGAGGCAATATGGTTAAAGGAACTGTATACAGATTTGGGACTTATGAGTTCCAAACCTCACATATTTGGAGATAATGTAAGTTCCATGCAGATATGATGACGAAGGCTCTTGATGGAATAAAGCTTTGTAGATTCAAAGTTATGGTAGGTATTCAACCTATCAGAGAATTAAGAATCAAGCATACTTTAGCTTGAGGGGGAGTTGTTGGAACATCAAGCTTGCACTATGCTTGAGGTGGATTTGATCTACAACAAAAACTATCGCTTGGATTGTATCGAAAGAATATCCAGTGGAGAGTTCTTTTTCTTATGCTCACTTATTGTATTTTTTAAAAAGGTTTTTTCATGGATCTTTTACCATTGTAAAGGCCTTCACTTTACACATGTAAAATTAGGAAGATAGAGCCTAAATCCCACGAATTTGTGATGGTTGAGTTGCTTCAATCAAGCAATCAAGCACCTAAAAGTAGATCAAACCAGATATTCACTTTTCCTAGATTGTAGGAAAGTGAATTGATTCCCTCCAACAACCATTCCCACCTTCATTTGAATTCAAACGCTGTTGGTGTAAATCACAAGCCTACACATTTGGCTTGGAAGACATCATGAAGACTCCACATGCATGAAGAACCATAGGAACATATGCTAGTGGTTTATTACCACTTTACCTCATTGTAAAAGTCTAATTTGACTTAGAATCTTTTGTAATCACCTACCTAAGTGATTCGTGGAAAAGTAGATCACTTGATTGAGAGAATATCTCCAAACTTTTAGATGCTTGATCATAGGAAGCCAAAGATTTGAATTTGAATTCAAATCCTAAGTCATTTCCTATAAAATTGGATGTGAAAAAGTCGCGGGTAGATCACTACATTCCCGAGGCTCATTCTGTTGAGCTTGAGTGTGTGTAAGGACTATACCATAGCCTACACCTCTCTACACCATTTGGCAATGCTAGACATGCCAATGGGATTGTACACAATTGTTAATCAATAGATATATTTACATCATTCATCTCTGTATTCACTGCTTGTCTACTCCAAAGTCTGTTAACTTGTCAAGGGCATATCTCGGTCAATACTACTCCAAATTCAGTGATTCAAATCTTGTTGGATTTATCTCAAATTCATCTACATGCTGACAAATTTTGAAGTGATTTCATTCAGCCAAGTCAGAGAAATCATCATCGAGGTGCTCACTGGTCTATCTCTGCTACAGTCCTAAAAAGTCGGGGGTATAGCTAATTTTGCTAAATCAATTTCTCTGAGTATAGTTTGTCATTTTACATCACTCCACTTGCAAATGTTAGCTTTCTAAGCTAATTGAATACCCCTAGAAGGAATTTTATCAATTGCTACTGTGCTGGTCACACTAAGCAAAACATTGAGCAGGTGTCAAGACCAAAATAGAAGGTTTTCTTGACTTTGTGACTTCCAAAGTTATCTGTTTTGATTCAATCATTGCACACATCATTTCCAAAGGACATAGGCTATTTCTTGGTGTCATTAGGAAGCTAAGGAAGTCTACTAATCAAGTCTGAAGCTAAAGAGGATTGGTACAAAGCAGGTTTTAGCAGTACCTACTCAATCTCTTGGATCATCCATCCATTTTTTCCAACAGTGGTATCAGAGCAAATAAGGTAAAATGGGAGATGGTTTTCCTTCATTTATTGACAAATTGGAGAGGAACAACTATCAAGCATGGTCTCTAAGGATGAATACCTACTTACAAGGAAGGAGTCTCTATGGATACATCTCAGGAGATGAGGAATTTCCCTCATTCAATGCAAGAGGTTTGCCAACCAAGGAGGAGCAAGAAAAACTCAACCCATGGTGTGCAAGGGATGCATTGGCAAGGTCCTATTCACTCAACTCTATATCTGACTTTCTTTTACCTCATATACAAAATTGTAAGACTTCCCAAGAGACTTGGGAAACCTTGTCATCATATTTTTCCTCTAATACAAGGGCTAGGAAAAATCAGTTGTGGATTGAATTCACAACACTAAGGAACCAACATGAGCAAGCTGTTTCAGAATTTGTGACCAAGATCAAAGATGTGGCAGATCAGTTAGCAAGCATAGGAGAAGAAATTGAAGAAGAACAAATTGTAAGGCAGGTAATTAATGGAATCAAGGCTGATGACAAGTGGGAAAGCTTCACCACTACAATGGATCTCTACATGGACATGCACGCTCCAGATCTTACAACTCTCATGGGTCAACTATTCACAGATGAAGAAAAGCTTACCAAGAGTGGAGATACTACCAAAGGTAACAACTCTTCTGCCCTATACACTGATAAGAAATCTAAGGATAAAGGCAAGAGTAAGAAGGTGGAAGATGAATGCTCTACCTCCCAAGCCAACTATGCAGGGAAAGGTAGATCTTCAAGAGGTAGGGGCAGTGGAGGTAAGCAAGGTAGGGGGAGACCCTATAACTCATCACCATGTAACATTTTTGGTTTGTCAAACCACACCACAGATGAGTGTTACAGGAATTACAAAAATCAGAGAGGAAGAGGCTACCAAAGAGGTGGATACTCTCAGTCTAGAGGAAGGTTCAACCATCACCAAGGCCACAACAACAATTATAACAACAACTACAACAACAATTACAATGGCAACTACCAAGGAGGATTCAGAAACAGAAAGGACTACAACAACTACACAGAGGAGCAGGATGACTCTCTCTTGATCATGAACATGACTTCAAAGTCAGGTACAAATGATGATCACCTATTTATATTGATTCAGGGTGTTCAAATCATGTGGCTGGTAATGTGGCGCTACTCTCTGATCTTGAGGAACCAAAAGGTAAACACCAAGTCCAAACAGGTGATGATACAAAGCATTTTGTAGTTAAAGTTGGAGATGTGAAAACTTGTGATGGTAATCAGAATTTGTTGAGCAGAGTACTTTATGTACCTACAATTACAAAGAACTTAATGAGTGTTGGTCAGATGGTAGAGAAAGGGTTGCAGATTAGATTCAATCAGTATGGAGCATTTGTGGAGGACCCAAAACATGGATTCAAAAGGATAGCTAAAGGAGAAAAATCAGGTAGACTTTTCACTTTTGAGTTGGAAGATACAAAGAACATTGCATTATACAGTTATAAAGATTAAGCACTTTTAGAGCTTGAGATTTGGCACAAGAGATTAGGGCACATAGGAGAAAGGACCTTGAAGCAAATGTGCAGGGACCAATGTGTGCTTGGGATACCTAATGTATCCAAGCAACATATGATTTACAAGTGTGGTGCTTGTCAATTTGGTAAGTCTCACAGGTTACCCTTCTCCAAGAAAGGATATATGCATGAAGACTATCTAGAGCTTGTACACACAGATGTATGGGGACCTAGCAAAGACCCCTTAGTCTCAGGTTCAAGGTACTATGTGTCTTTTATTGATGACTATAGCAGATGGACTGTATTATACTTTATGAAGCACAAGGATGAAGTATTTAATTGTTTTAAGAAATATCTTGCATTAGTTGAAAATCAGACAAGAAGGAATTTAAAGAGGCTAAGGTCAAATGGAGGAGGTGAGTACTTCTCCAATGAATTTGAGGACTTCTTGCAGCACAGAGGCATCAAAAGGGAAATAACCACAAGGTACTCTCCTGAACAGAATGGGGTAGCTGAAAGAAGAAATAGGTTAATAGTTGAGACAGCTAGATCGATGCTTAATGAGAAGAAATTACCTAACTATCTATGGGCAGAGAGTGTCTCTACTTCCACCTATCTCATAAACAGGTTACCATCAAAGTCACTTGATGGTATGACACCATATGAAGCATGGCATGGTAAGAGACCATCATTGGATCACTACAAAATTTTTGGATGTGTAGCATATGTACACATTCCTTCACAGGTAAGAGGAAAGCTAGATCCAAAGGCTGAAAAATGTATTTTCATTGGATATGATTTAAATCAAAAAGGTTACAGGTTTTATAACCCTACCAACAAGGGATTTATGGTAAGCAGAGATGTGATCTTTGATGAGAATGATTCTTGGTATGAGAATGAATGCAGGAAGGTCAAACTACCCTATGATTTGGAAGAGGAATTTCCAAAACTTACAAAGGAGGAACCAACTCAGAAAGAAGACTCAAGTTCAGATGATGAAGATACAATCAACCTTGAAGAGTTCAAGGCATGGAAGTCCAAAGGAAAAATGAAGATGAAGAAGCTTGAGGACATACCAGAATCTTCAACTCAATCAATCAGAAGGTCTCAAAGAGAGAGCAAAAAACCTATCAGATATGGGTATGATACATCTCTTGTTACTAAACATTCAATTTATCTTGCAAAGGATTTGCTAAATGAAGAACCAGGATCATATGAAGAAGCAATCACAAAATCAGAATGGAAGGAAGCTATGGATGAGGAGATTGAAGCACTCAAGGAGAGTGATACATGGGAGTTAGTACCCAAGAAGGACTCCATGAAGGTAATAGGATCCAGATGGATCTATAAATTGAAAAGAAATCCTGATGGCACAATTAACAGGTACAAGGCCAGATTAGTAGCCAAGGGTTTTGCACAAACCCAAGGCATTGACTATGAAGAAACATTTTCTCCTGTGGCCAAGATGCCAACAATCAGAGTGTTGATGAGTGTGGCCGCATCAAAGATTTGGAACATGTACCAATTGGATGTCAAGAATGCTTTCTTGAATGGATGGATTTCAGAAGAGGTTTATATGTCACAACCTCCTGGCTATGAAGACCCTAAGAAGGTAATTTATGTTTGCAAATTAAAGAAGGCTTTATATGGATTGAAGCAGGCACCTAGGGCATGGAATTACAGGCTAACTACATACCTCCAAGACCAAGGTTTTGTCATGAGTAAGGCTGACACTTCTCTGTTCATTAAGAGAAGTAATTCAGAGGTAATCTATCTTTGTGTTTATGTTGATGACATCATCATTACAGGCAATGATGTAAATGGAATCAGAAGCATCAAAAGCCAGATGATGAAGGAATTCAAGATCAATGATCTTGGATTATTGAAGTATTTTTTGGGACTTGAATTAGTTTACACTAATTCGGGAATATACATTACTCAGAAGAAGTATGTGCAGGACATGTTGAAGAAATTTCACTTGCAAGATGCTAAAGCAGCAAGCACTCCAATGGAGGTGAACTTAAAGCTAAGTGCCCATGAAGGTGATGAAGTCCAAGACATTACAGGTTATCAAAGTATGGTAGGTAGCTTGAACTATGCTACCTTAACTAGAATTGACATTGCATATGGAGTTAGTGTCTAAGTCAATTTATGCACAAGCCAAGGATACCTCACTTAGAGGCTGCCAAAAGAATCTTGAAGTATCTCAAGGGTACACAGAACCATGGTTTGTACTTTCCTTACACTTCAGATATTGACATAAAAGTTTATTCAGATGCAGATTGGGCAGGATGCAAGGATGATAGGAGAAGCACTTCAGGATACATTTCTTTTGCAGGTGACAAACCAATTTCATGGTCTGCAAAGAAGCAACCAACTGTTGCATTGTCTTCTACAGAAGCAAAGTATAGAGGGCTAGCTAATGCCACTCAAGAAGCAATTCGGATTAAGCTTTTGTATTCAGAATTGGGCTTATATACAGGCCTCCAATTATCTTTGGAGATAATACAAGTTCTCTTCACCTTGCAGCTAATCCTATCTATCATGCCAGGACCAAACACATAGAAGTTCATTATCATTATGTGATAGAGAAGTTGCTAAGCAAGGACATTCAGCTGACCTATGTGTCAACCAACATGCAATGTGCAGATTTGCTGGCTAAAGCTTTGGATGGGACCAAACTTTGCAGGTTCAAATCTATGATTGGATTGAAGGATGTACTTGAAGATTGAAGATGAAGACTTAAGCCAAAATGTTTGGCTTGAGGGGGAGTTGTTGGTGTAAATCACAAGCCTACACATTTGGCTTGGAAGACATCATGAAGACTCCACATGCATGAAGAACCATAGGAAAATATGCTAGTGATTTATTACCACTTTACCTCATTGTAAAAGTCTAATTTGACTTAGAATATTTTGTAATCACCTACCTAAGTGATTAGTGGAAAACTAGATCACTTGATTGAGAGAATATCTCCTAACTTTTAGATGCTTGATCATAGGAAGCCAAAGATTTGAATTTGAATTCAAATCCTAAGTCATTTCCTATAAAATTGGATGTGAAAAAGTCGCGGGTAGATCACTCCATTCTCGAGGCTCATTCTGTTGAGCTTGAGTGTGTGTAAGGACTATACCATAGCCTACACCTCTCTACACCATTTGGCAATGTTAGACATGCCAATGGTATTGTACACAATTGTTAATCAATAGATACATTTACATCATTCATCTCTGTATTCATTGCTTGTCTACTCCAAAGTCTATTAACTTGTCAAGGGCATATCTCGGTCAATACTACTCCAAATTCAGTGATTCAAAGGTTATTGGATTCACCTCAAAGTCATCTACATGCTGAAAAAGTTTGAAGTGATCTGATTCAGCCAATTCAGAGAACTCGTCGTCGAGGTGCTCACTGGTCTATCTCTGCTACAGTCCTAAAAAGTCGGGGGTATAGCTACTTTTGCTAAATCAATTTCTATGAGTATATTTTGTCATTTTACATCATTCCACTTGCAAATGTTAGCTTACTAAGCTAATTGAATACCCCTAGAAGGAATTTTATCAATTGCTACTGTGTTGGTCACACTGAGCAAAACATTGAGCAGGTGTCAAGATCAAAATAGAAGGTTTTCTTGACTTTGTGACTTCCAAAGTTATCTATTTTGATTCAATCATTGCACACATCATTTCCAAAGGACATAGGCTATTTCTTGGTGTCATTGGGAAGCTAAGGAAGTCTACTAATCAAGTCTGAAGCTAAAGAGGGCTGGTACAAAGCAGGTTTTAGCAGTACCTACTCAATCTCTTGGATCATCCATCCATTTTTTCCAACAAACGCCACTTGTAGAAGTTGTGGAAATCTCCTATAGTCTATATAAAGACTTTAAATCACTTGTACAATACATGGAAGCAATATACATACACTTGGGATCATCATTGTCTTGCTCCTTCAATTTTTTGCATCATCTTCTTCGCCAAGAGTAATTTTGCAAAGGTTGTTGTTCTCTCTCCCGAGCTCCAAATTGAGTGCAAGATGGCTCCTTGGAAAGATATCAGTGTCTAATTTATGCTTGTAAAGTTGCATAAAATTTGGTCTAGTGGATTGGGAGAAATCACATTTTTTCTGTCTCGGGGTAATCTCTATGTATTCCTGAAAAATAGGAGGTACCATCGTCTAGTGTTTGATTCATTATATACACTAAACCCTATTTATATTACTCTCATAAAATTATGTTTTCTAATTGTAATCACCTTGTTCGCTATGGGTATTTGAAGTTCATTGTCTCTTCCATAGATAGTAACTTTTTTGAGATAGTCGACGTGTGAACCTATCTATTTTGTATTGACTCTTTCTCCTTGATGCTCCAAAGTACATAGTGCATTTCTTTGCACTTATCGCATGCCTATAAGGTCTATTTGAGTCTTCATAAGCTCAAGGGCTGGTCTTGTGCCGGTTGGCTAGACAAAACTTCATCGCTTTGAAACGCACTTTTCTACCTCCTACAAGCTTCTCCAAGTTTCTTTCATTTACTAGTCTATTCCATTGTGCTATTTTTTCTTACATGGTATCAAATCTCAAGAGGCTTTCATTGGTGCAGAAACAAAAGCATAGAGAGTGGAGGGGATCCAGTAACAAAATAGAAAAGATTTCAAGTCGTACATCATCATCTACGACTCAAAATCAAGGTGGTTTGTCAATAATAAGTGGAGCACAAGTAGCAGCAACAATGATCCCGGTCATCCCAGAATTGCAGACATGACCACTAACCTTCATGGAAGGTAAGCTTGATGGCATAAGCTACACCCTTTGAAAGTTTAAAATCACTTCTATCCTTGATTCATATTTTCTTCTAAGAATAGCTCTTGGGACTAATCATGAGCCCCAAGAAACACCTGATCCAAATAATCATGGTCGAATGATTCCTCTTGATGTTGATCTTCTACATGCTTGGAAACATAGAAATGTAGATGCACTATGTCCTCTAGTTACAAGTACTACTGATAGTGTTATGACTCTTGTTTAGCATACTACCGAGGCTTGTCAAGCATGGTCTTCAATCTCTAATGGTTTGGTAATTGCTCTTAATACTCAAATCAGGCCTTAACCTCTAACTTTTGAATAATTGAGTGTCTTAGTCATGGAGAAGGATCTGTAGCTCAAGGAAAGGAGTGGCAAGAACAAAGGAGATGTTGCATTCACAAAAAATGCCAAAGGAGGCAAAGCGTGCTCTCAAAAAGATGGAGATAAAAAGAAGAAAAACTAAAGTAAGTACAAGGGAGAGTGTTTCCACTGCAAGACAAAAGGCCACACAATTCAAGACTATCATGTCAAGAAGGTAGAGGAGAATAATGGATCTTCAAAAGGTAACAAGGGAAAGGAGTCTACCAACACTGCAAAAATAGAGCTTGCATTGTTTGTTACAAAATAGGAGGTATGCTCCTCGGTTGAAGTTTTGGTAAAAGATGAATCATGGGTGTTGGGCAATGGTGCCTTTCGTCACATGATGAGAAAAAAAGACCTTTCCATTTCCTTACATCCTATAAAGGTCTCAACAAAATGGTGTTGGAGAATTTCAAAATCAAACCATCATGGCAATGTGCAGTTCATGTGAAAGGGTTTGCAAAATCAATTTTGGGTAGAGGTTTTCAACACTATTTTCTACCATCAAAAGTTACACCCAATCCACTTGATGGAAAGTCTCAAGAAGAGGCCTACATTGATAAAAATCCATCTGTTTGCATGTTAAAGTATGTGAAGATTATGTAAACATTCCAAATAGGGAGAGAAATGAGCTTCAACCAAAAAGCATCAAACGTATCTTCTTAAGTTACAATGAGGATAATAAGGTTTGTAAGCTTAAAAACTTGAGGCTAAGAAGATCATGATGGGTGGGAATGTGGTGTTTAAGGAGGAGTAGCCATATGCAATGGAGGAGGAAAAGAGAGCTTCCAGTTTATCACCAGGTGAAGGGGCAATCCACTGTGAACAATCTATCATTTCTATCACCAAATGAGTCTGAAAGTCACAAATCTATTTTCACCTAACTAGAAAAGTTATTGCCACATTGGGGCTCGATTGTAGATGGACCAAGGCAATCATAGAGAATAGAGAAGCAAAGAGGGGCAAGTCCCCCATATTGTTAGTACAGCCCCCTGATGGTTGAGCTCATTCAAGCACAAGCAAAGGAAACAACTAATGTGGAAGAGATACTCCACGATCCGAATTGTACGATAGCCATGCAAATAGAATACGATAATTTCATGAAGAGTGGAACTTGGGAGGTAGTGGATCATCCCTGAAGCCCAAATTCATTGGCACCAAGTGGGTTTGAAATCTAAAGTACAAGGCTGATGGTACTTTGGAAAATTACAAAGCAAGACTTTTTGCACATAGCTACTCATAAGTTGAAGGTATTCACTTTTGTGAATCATTTACGATGACTACAATGATAAAACTAACATAGTAATACTAATTGTGGTTCCACATAAATGATGGCTAGTTTGTGACATGGATATCAAATCAATGTTCTTGGATGGAGACCTCAAGGACAAGGTATATATATTACATCCATCAGGGTTTGAGGCTCCCCATTCAGAGAAAAAGGTACGTTAGTGTAAGAAGGCATTATATGGACTAAAAGAAGCCCCTTGAGCATGGTAACAATGGAAAGATAAGTATCTCTAGGTTTCAAAAGGTGTGATTTTGATGCTAACTTGTATGTTCTAAAGAGAGGAGGGAATACAATTGTGATTGTACTCTATGTAGATGACCTTGTGATTACAAGAAATGATGATACTCTTCTTCAACAAATAAAAGATGTTGTGAGTTCAAATTCGAAATCAAAAACTTAGGCTTAATATGCTATTTCTTAGGCTTGAAGTATGGTAGGAAGCTCGGAAGATTTTCATCTCTCAAAAAGAGTAGCAAAACAAATTTTAAAGGCAATCAACATGGAGGATTGCAAGGAGATTTTTAAAACTATGGAGGTTTAGACATAATTCTCTACTAAAGATACTTCACCTTCAATGGATATCAGGAAATGCAAGAAATTAGTTGTAAGTATCATCTACTTGTGCAATAGTAGACTAGATATCTCCTATGATGTTGGAGTAGTAATCAGGTTCTCTAATAAGCCTTGCCAAGCTCATTGGAAGGCAAGTATGTAGATACTCAAGTATGTTCAAGCAACCATTGATTATGGTATTCTCTATGAAGGATCATCTCTCATTGGAGGCTATGATTCAAATTGGGCAAGGGATATTGATACCAAAAATTGAGTTTCTCGATTTTGCTTTTCTTTATGACCTAGCATTTTCTCTTGGATCAATAAGCAGCAACTAACTTTAGCATTATCCTCTACCAAAGTTGAGTACAAAGCAGCTTGTGTTGCGTCATGTGAAGTAGTATGGTTGAAGAGGATCCTATGGCACATAGGAATACAAGGATCGGAGGTTACAAGGTTGAAGTGTGACAACCAATGTTGCATGAACATAGTCGAGAATCCAATTTTCCATGCACATACCAAGATCATGGAAATTAAATATCACTATGTGCATGAGTTGATTGAGGATAGGTTCATGGAGATAAGCTATTGTGCAACTGAAGAAAATGGAACAAACATACTCACCAAGGCTCTTGGGAGAGTGCAACTTCATCAACACTTTCCAAAACTTGGCATTGGACCAAGGAGGTAGTTCATTTTAGGAGGGTGTTAGATATACTCAATACTCCTCCCTCAAGTGACCACAAATGATCCATGGTTCTCTATGTTGTAAGGCACCCATTATGAGGAGAAGCCATTGTAAGAGCATGAACATTTGTCAAATCCTAACTTCCAAGTTAGATGAGGTCTATGTGTGGCAGTTGATGGTAATAGATCTTTGTGAGCCCATCCATTAGGTTGGGTATGGTATAAACTTCTGGGCCATTGAATTGCCATTCAAGAAAAAAATAAAGGTCTTTTAGTGTCGTGAAGTTTCACCATAGAACCTTAATGGGAGGAGTGTAGAGGGGGGCTTCCCCCCTTTTGCGAGGCTCAAGGGGCATACCCTCTTGGCCCATAGGGCTGAGATGGTAGTGCTTCTAGTCATGGAGATATTGTCCAATTAAATATTTTCCTGACTATTTTGTCTCTCCCGACTACATTTATCTATAGCGACTCCCATTGTAAAAGTTATACAAGCATGGACCAAGTGTAGCTCTACATAGCCTTGCAGACAAGTAAGCCCATTATCTAGAGTCTATGAAAATCTTCATCTAGGCTCCATATTTGGGAGCGCATGGGTGGGCAGCACCATCTTGGAAATTTGAGAATTTGAGCTCTCGATCTCTTAGTTTAAGTCTCTCTTTCTATGCATTTTTTCTCAACTTTGTCTATTGTTCTATTTCACTAAGCTATTTTTTATTATAGACCTTGATTTCTCGACTCCTCTATAGCTTTCCTCTTTCTCTTGGCTTCCATCCTAGTTGTCTATTCTACTAATATGTGTTTCTCCGCTTCTATTGTCAACCTTGTAGCTTCCTCCTCATTACTATTCTCATGGCTTCTTGATCTGCAGCATGACTAGAACCACCCTCCAACTGTTTATATTCTGCTGCTTCTATGCATCTAGCTTCTTTAGCCTTTCGAAAAGATTTCTTCCCTATCTTTTGTATGCTTCTAGCGTCATCTTCTATATTGATTTCCGAATCAATGGGTGCTTCATGTCTTTTCAATGTGTGAACCACAAACACAGAATTCGAGACATCTACAACTTGTCTTGGACCTTGTAATGGATGTGGATGAAAGAAAAGGTTAAGGATTACCCCTTAGCTTGGTATAAAAGCATTTGAGGTTGCTTTTCCTGTCAAACCAAATGCTTGACTTCCTTATTTATTCACCGAAACATAACTTTGTACTAGTCAACTTGGCCACGAACTTCAAAAGCTTCCTAAATAAGGAAGTATATACTTTCAGGGACCCCATAGTGTTTGGTATGTATACTAATTGCTAATGTTGCGAAATTCAACCCCAATCATAGTGGATTAGTAATTGATAACCGATCATATTCGAATTCAGTACAGCACAATTGTGAGAAGACTTTCATCATCTCGATTATAGTAATATTGGTGGCACGTGTCGTTACCCCTTCATGGTTAAGCTGAAGGTGTCATGCAATGTTATCCGCACTTAACACTTATAGAGGAGCCTATTGTGAATCAACACAGAGACACAACTTAGTGAAATTTTCACGTCCTTGTTCCATCAACTCATGGATCTGTTGAATAAACAAAATACTCATTGGGTGTACCAATTGAGCATTGTGTAGTCCAAGAATCCCCGATGCTATAGCCAATCTATATGTGTTCTAGATAGCGTATTTGGTATAAAGAAGCAAGCACAACAACAACACATGTCACTAGCACTTGTCGTTTGCACATGCATTGTTTCTCACTCACACAATAACGACTTCCGTTTTTGAAATTATATTATGTACCCCAAACCAATTAATGCATGTGTTTCAAAAAATGGGCATGACTTTTCATGTTATCATCTTGAACTATGCAAAAAAAAAAAAAATCATTATCCATGTGATCAAATGAGATCGAGCACTCTCACTGATTATTTATTGTAACTATGCATGTAAAATCACCACCCTTCACATCAACATTGAATGAAAGATTCTATGCATCACTTTAAGACAAAATAATCATAATCTCTTATGGCTTTTAAAATATTTTTTGATTTTTTTCCATTTTTCTCTAAAAACAAATACGACCCAAATCTATACATCTACCTCTATTTTTTTTCTAATACTTCTTCTCTAGCCACTAACTCCGACATGATCAAGAGATCACACTCATTGATAGCATTCTATAACACTGTCCCATCAAAGTAGTGAGTTTGAACATCATTGGGCACACTTTGAAGTGAATCGTGAAAGGACCACTGCACTATAGCTTGAGTTCATGAGCCTATCACTTCATTTTAGACTTAAAAAGAAGAGAACCAGATGACCAATCCAGAATATGGGAGTTTTGAGATTTCCATCATGTAAACACCACTTCCTAAGTTGGACTTCTTGCACCAATAAAATCCTTTGGTATCAATCTTCCTCCAATTGACATAATGAACCTATTCGGTGTTACAAAGAGTGCTCCAATAGCAACCACTCATTGATGACGACTCGCAAACTTGAAACAATAAATTCCATCAGAACATAACCTTCCAAACCATAGGCTAATGGGAAAGGACTTAGTGCAATGACAACCTTATAGGATGTCTGGTATGCCCATAAGATTGTAAAGAGCTACTATTTGCACTCGCACAGTTTTTCCACTAGCATGTTTTGAATCTTCAAGAGAAAACGTTTATTACTGCTTTCCATTAAGCCATTTTTTAAAGGATAATACAAAGAAATAAACTTATGCTCAATGGGGCAATAGTTTCTAATGTGTTTCGTGATCTAGTTAAGGAAATACGTACCCCGATTAGAGACTAGTTTAAGGGGAAATCTGAAGCAAAAAAATAGTTCAAATAGTAGGACCATAGCTACGCTTTTAGATGTAGCATGCTTTTAAGCACAAGCCTCTGTCCTTGGTGACATAATGTGTATGTGTCAAAATCAATGTTTTTCTAGACTGTTCACTTGGTGAACAAATGGAATCGATAAAATTGAGTCTCCACTTTTGAAAAGTTTCTAAAGGTATCACATGGTAGAGAGGAAATCTATGCACGTCTTGAGGTTCACATGTCCACTAACTTGGATCACATTTACAAACGAATTCCCTTACATCCTTGTGTAAAGTGGGACACCACAGGTAAACTCTCTAGAATTTCTTACCTGTAAGATCATCTCTCTAATTGCCACTAGAGAGTCTAGAATGAGCTTCTTGAATCATCAAAGCAACTACATGTGGTTGAACACATCCGAGCCAAACTCCCATGAGATCTATCAAATAAAATTGGTGTAGAATAAGATAGAACTTTCAACTCCAAAGAGAAAGCTTTGTATGGGTCATTGAAAATAAATGTGTGGAAGCAACACTTGTGGCCAAAAATAAGAGAACTTCATCATACCACATTGGCTTACCTAAATCATGTTCCATTTCCTCCACAATATGGAACAACTCCACATTGGGGAAACAATCATCAACACCATCAATGATTTCACCAAAGTTGAGATGCGATAAGAAATCAGCCACCGCATGTGAAGAACCTATTTGATACACGATACTATAATCAATTTTTTGCAGAAGCAAGACCCAATGTTCTAGTGTGGCCATGAACTTTTGCTCCTTATCTTTGATAACTGAGCAGTTCTTTTCACCATTAGTAATTCTATGGCTTTCATAGTAGACTGGGTGGTACCATGTACGGCTTGCCTTTTGCATCAAAACATTGCCAATAGCCACATCAATGCATCAACACATACATGGAATAGATGAGTCTGATTCAAAGCCTATAGAATCGGTGCTTTGTTGAATCTATCAAGAAAAGAATAAATCTACTGAGCTATTACTCCATCCAACATTGTATCCAAGAATGACAAAGGAAAGGGATTTGGTACTATAGTAGCATTTAATTTTCGATAATCAATACAAATTCATCGTTGATTTTTCTTCTTCATAGTACAATCCCAATAGGTGAGACCCACTCTTAATACTCAATTGGTACCATAAGCCCAACCCTCAACAAGTGATCCAATTTTTCCTTTACATGTTTAGAGACATTGGGAGTTATCTAGTAATGTTGCTAAATAACTAGGGATGCATCTCAATTTAAGTGGATCTTATGTTGGTACAATCAAGGATCGCGACCCTTCATATCAAAATAATCCCAAGCAAAACATCCTTGAATTCCTACAAAAGTGCAAACATGTCACTTTGTATGGTAGAGGGTAAGTCCCCAAAAACCTTATCCATATTAGGCTTGACCATAGAATCAAGGTTGATTGACTCCACTTGATCCTCTTGCACATGGAACAAACCTAGCCATTTTGGTTAACCTATCCACAATTACCCAAAACAATTCATTCCCTCTCTATGTTTTGGAGCAAACTGTAAGCCGCCGGATTGGCAATTGTAAATCTTTTTCTTTTCATATTCCGCACGAACCAAAAGGTCGTTGCATAGAGTTGTATCTATTTATAATCTAATGAAAGGACGCTTCGGTAACGATCAGGAGGATCGCCAGACTGGTTGTCTGGGCGATTGCATTCTGTGAAGTTGTCATAGCGCAGTGTTGAGAAATCTGAGTATTACTGTTCTTGTCTCTGTTTGATTACACTAGCTTGTGTTTGGGCACATTTCCTTTAAGTTAGAAAACATAAGTCTGTATTACGGTAATGAATAGCTTCGGCGCTGTGTATTGAGAACGTATCGACCGGAGTGTAATCGGTAAGGTTGTGGAAGAACTAGCAATAGTCTGAGTACAGACAGTAAGACTGTGAGAGAACAAACCAGAGGATTGATACTAATTTGTATGCAGAGTTTTGAGTGTTAAAGTACTACGAAGTAAATGTGTTGATTGGGAAAATTAAGTAATATGGCCTCTGATTAACAGACCCCTTCCACTCCCAAGAACCCGAAAAGAGCTTAAACGCGCCTGTGATGGCAACGCACGTTTAACACTGGCGCCGTCTGTGGGAATGTGGCAATAGAGTGTTACAAATTGATTATGGGAAGGTGACCATAGATTGTGAATTGATAGTAAGGTAGAGTAGTACGCAAGTGTTGCAAAGGTGATATATGCCGGTTACTCGGTCCGGCGAGTCGTATCCGAAGTACAAGAGAGACCGACAGCCTTGGGTGGTACCAAATTTGTTAAGGACACCTTTAGGAGGCAAAAGCACAGATCGGTTAAGCCCAGTAGTAGAAGAAGCGAAGCATGGTAGTAGTGATTCCGGTAATATTCCGGTAGAACATACTGCAATTCCGGTAGATTTTGGTGTAATTTCGGCACAGTCTGCAGAAGATACAGTAACTTCGGAGTCTACAGGAACGCAGTGTGCAGTTGATCCGACACCGTCTGGTCAAGATTCGAACCTCTCTGAGGATAGAGGTGTGTTATCCAGAGAGACCATTGCTGGTGAAAGAATACCCTGGTTTGGGGAAAGTTCAAATAATTCCGATGACAGTTCGGTCCCAATTACAGGAAATTTAAAATTGTCCGGTGACAATGTAATACTTCCTAGTGAATCCTCATTCCGGACACCACTATTCGGAGTAAGTTTGCCTACGTTTGATACCAAAGAGGAGGATAAGCTATTCGAATTGGAGATCCGTAAGAGGTTGAGCACTATTTTGGAACCGGAAGGTGAGCAGTCTGATCATACAGAATCTGAAGGACCGGAAACACCACCTCAGAACTCAGGAGATAGTAACAGTACCACTACTAGCACCATGAGTGGACAGCAACAACAACAGCAACAGCAACAGCAACTGCCACTTCCACTTCGACCTGTTCCAATAGGGGTAACATACACCAAGTTCGGTGGATTTCCAGGTGATGACCCTGATGCCCATGTGCGTACCTTTGAGATAAGTTATGCCGTACTAAACCATCCACCTGATCCGGCATACAAGGCCATCGTATTCCAATCTACATTAGTCAATGAAGCAGCCAGGTGGTTAACAGAGTATGATATCAACCATTTCGGCACCTATGAAGCGGTAAGGGATGCGTTTTTGCAGAGGTTCCGGTTGAAGAAGAACCCTGCCGAAATTTTCGATTACTTGCAGAACAATAGACAGAAGCCGCATCAGACTGTGTAGGAATATGCCGCATTATTTAGAACTCATTTAAGACAATTACCTCCGGCACATGCTAATTTACCGGATGATGTCATAACCCAATGGTTCATTAATGGTTTGACCTCACAGCTTAAACAAATCATGATCATCCAATGTGTGGGTGCTATGACACTGGATGCTGTCATAGCAATGGCCATGCAACTAGAGCATAAGGTTGGAGGTTTCACTGAAGACTTGGAGTGGCTGAAAGCCAGTAGAAATGTTGCAGAGGACCCGGCTAAACAGATGTACTGCAATAAATGTAAAAATCCAGGGCATACCAGTGCTACCTGTGCCCTTAATCAGATGTATTATGCTATCTGTAATACCACCGGACATTCCACCAAAAATTGTGCATATAACGCCAAAGTGCAGGGACCAGCAACTGTAAATGCCATTATACAAGAACCAGGGCAGCCAGCCACTCATTACGTGCCGCCACAGATGTGAAACAATCAGCCGCAAGGATACAGGAATTATCGAGGACAACGGAATACAAATTACAATACAAATCGTTGGCAGACAGGAACATCACAGGAAGGTACTTCCTTGCCACCACCTCGATGTCATTTTTGTGGTGAGCTTGGTCACATCCAAAGATTCTGCAAGGATGCAGCCGAATATGATCAAAGAAAGAAAGAGCATCAGAATCCAATGACCAATATGGCCTATATCTCACCAGTGGAAACTCAAGCAGTAGTGATTCAAACAAGATCTAGTAAGCAGTTACAACTAGCAGCGGAGGTGTTTGAACCTGGCATCCCTGAACAGTAGAGAATGTATAACAAGGCTAGCCAATGGACCACCAAAGAGCCTACGGTGTTCTCTGATCCAGTTCCGGTGACAGAGGTTCCCCTGCGAAAGGTGGGAGTACATGAACAAGATTGTACCCCAGTAACAAGAGAATCATCATCGGAACCAGTGAAGAGTGCAATTCCAACAGACCAGGTATGGGATATTCTCTCGAAGGCTTCAATTACACTTCCTTTGGGGCAACTACTCGCCTTGGTGCCCAGATTTTGGTAGCAATTCCAGCAACAGCTCGGTCCTGGATCTCCCAGTACTCCAGCAATTGCCACAATCCAACCGGAAGCTGACTCTACGGTGGATCATGCGGTCCCCTTAATTACGGTATGGCACAAGAATCACAAAATTACTCAAGTACTAATTGATGGTGGTTCCGATGTAAATATAGCCATTGCAGCCCTTTGCAAGAAGTTAGGGTGGACCCAAATTGAGCCTGTCCAATTTTTTGTAAGAATGGCCGAACAATCCCGAGTCCTCCAGTGGGACTCGTACGGAATGTCCCGATCACTTTGCAGGGTACAACGTTTAAGATGACCTTTGTAGTCTTAGAACTACCGGAGTCCAGTCTCGATTATAATCTTCTTTTCGGCCGACCCTGGTTGAAACAGGCTAAGGTTATACAGGATTGGTCAACACAGGAACTGACTTTCAAAGACAACCATCGTAAATATGTTGTCAAACTGGATGCTATTCAGCCCTACGAATTACATGCCAGACCTTATGTAGCAGAGCCGGTTCACATGTTGGATGATTTATCCGATGACGAAGAAGAAGAATTTTTGAAGAATAACAAAGATTTGATCTCTTTGGGGACTGTCGATTTGCAATCCGTAGCAGAAAACTGGAGTCCGGCAGCCTGTACGGTGATGCCCGTGACCGGAGATGCAGATGTCAATGATAACGATGCTATGGATGGAGCCACTTTGCAGCAACTCGTCAGCTGACGATTCGGCGAAACCTCGGCAATTCTATGTTTCGAAAGATCAGTTAATCACCTATAATTTGGGAGATGAAGTGAACCCGCGACCTGTCAAGATAAAGGAAGGATTATCCGAGGCATTTCAAGCAGATTTGATCCAGCTTCTTCGTGAGTTCTCTGATGTTTTTACCTGGGATTATCGTGATATGAAAGGTCTGGATCCTCGCATTTATCAGCATCGCGTCGTGCTCAAACCAGAAGCAAAGCCGATTAAACAATCCAGCTACCGAATGAATCCTAACTATGCAGCACATGTCAAGGCAGAACTCGATTGGCTACTAAAAGTGGGATTCATTGTCCCCATTGAACACGCTGAATGGATCTCGCCGATTGTAATTGTTCTGAAGAAAAACAAGCAGCTCAGAATCTGTGTGGATTACCGGAAATTGAGTTACAGAAAATTGAGTTCATCCACAGTACCTGATTCGTTTCCTCTTCCCTTTCTCGACACAATGCTAGACAAGGTGGCAAGACATGAGATGTACTCCTTTTTGGACGGTTACAGTGGCTATAACCAGGTCCGAATGGCTGAGCAAGATATACCAAAAATAGCATTTATTACGAATTGGGGTGTTTTTGCTTGTACAGTCATGTGGTTTGGGTTAAGGAATGCTCCTAGTACCTTTCAGCGTTGTATGCAGGAAATTTTTTCACCCTACCTCACTTCTTTTATGCAAGTATACTTAGATGACTTCTCTTTATTCGGCAAAAGTATGGCACACCTGTATCATTTACGGTGTTGTTTCGAGAAATGCCGCGAATACCGACTTTGCTTCAACCCGACCAAATCTGTCTTTGCGGTTTCTTGTGGTAAACTCCTTGGCCATATTATTTCTACACAAGGCATACAAGTTGATCCAGATAAAGTTGCAGCTGTGTTGGAAGCACCTGTGCCTACTACGCCGAAAGAAGTAATGCGCTTCCTAGGTCAAATCCGGTGGCATGGTCACCATTTATGGTGGTTAGCTCATCTCGCCACACCACTTAATCGACTCATGACGAGCACTCCACGACAGTTTGAATGGACCCCAGAATTTCAAACTGCCTTTGATCGTTTAAAAGAATTATTGACTCAGGCACCAATTTTGCAAACCCCGGATTGGGAACGCCCGTTCCATGTCTTCGTCGATGCTTCAGACATAGCAATTGGAAGTGTTTTAATGCAGCAATCTGATAAGTGGTTCAGGCCTGTCTATTACGTCAGTGGTCGACTCGCTCTTGCTGAAAGGAATTATTCAGTCACTGAAAGAGAATGTCTCGGTTTGGTGTATTCTGTAAAGAAATTCCGGCATTATTTGTTAGGCCGAAAATTCACCTTTCATGTAGATCATGCTGCACTGGTGTATCTGGTCCGGCAGCAGCATTTAGGTGGACGCTTGGCACGATGGGTTCTATTGTTACAAGAATTCGATTATGAAGTGATTCATCGACCCGGCACTGCACATGCATTAGCAGATTTCCTCTCTTGATTAGATTCCGATGAAGCTCCGGAGGGCATTGATGACACCACACCAGCAATTTACATTATTGAACCAACTAGTGACGAATCTGCTGAACCTCCTATGCCACCTACTTACTATGATAAGTTGTTAACCTTTCTTACTGATGGATGTCTTCCTCCTCAAACTTCTCTTGCTATGCGTCGAAAAATTACAGTTTACAGTCGCAAATTCCGGTTGATTGCCGAACAGTTGTATTATATGGATCACACTGGGGTTTTGCTTCGTTGTATTCCTCCACATGAAGTAAACTCGGTTATTGCTATGGCACATTCAATACCTTCCGGTGGACATTTTGCCGCAGATCTTACACACCGAAAAATTCTGCAAAGTGGGCTCTAGTGGCCTACTACGTACAAAGATGTGACTCAGTTTGTGTAGCAGTGTGACACTTGTCAGCAATCTGGACAACCTTTACAACATCACTTCTTTCCTCTACAACCTGTATTACCTTTGGAACCTTTTCATAAATAGGTTCTTGATTTTATTGGACCAATCACACCTCCAGCAATCCTTAGCAACAATCGATACATTCTGACATGCACAGATTATGCTACTAGATGGGCAGAAGCTTGGGCCTTACGGTCCGCCACAGCTGTTTTGGTGGCAAAATGGCTGATGAAGGATGTTTTTCCCTGTTATGGATTACCTCTGGAACTTGTGACAAACCAAGGAACACACTTTGTTAACAATTTAATGCGAGTGCTTACACACTCTTTTCAGATTCTGCATAAATTCAGTTCACCGTATTATCCTCGTGCTAATGGCTTAGCTGAGAGTACAAACAAAACATTGTTGACTATGCTTCGTAAACTAATTATGGAATCACCAAAAAGATGGGATCAGTTACTACCTGCAGTATTATGGGCATACCGGACTACATACAAAGTAGCAACCGGACTGACTCCTTTCAAGCTTGCTTATGGGCTGGAAGCAATTGCACCAATGGAACTTGTAGTACCCAGTTTACGTGTGGCTATCACTCAGAAACTGTTACCTGAAGACTCTTTGTCATTTCGGTTGGAAGCACTCAGAAACTTGGATGAACATCGCTGGGAGAGTTTACTAGTTCTTCAAGAAGTTCAGTTGCGGCAAGCTCGTACTCATGATAGGTATCTTAAAACTCTAGTTTTTACGGTGGGATAGCTTGTGTTATTTTATAATGCTAAATCAAATCGTGCGGCTGGAAAATTCAAACTACGGTGGTTTGGTCCTTACCAGATTAGTGAACAAGTGGGCCCAGCTACTTTTCAGTTGACTACATTGACCGGAGTTCCTCTTCCTAAAGTGATCAATGGTTCGAAGTTGCGGCCGTATCACCAAGCACCTGATTCTCACTGATGTGTTCGTTTTTCCGCGTGTTATTTACTTTCTTTTCTGTTTTTGCGTGATTTATGAAATAAGTCTGTAAATATCCTCATTTTGATATCTAATTATGATCAACAGCCACCCTGCATTATCGATTTTGCACATGCATGCACGCCATAAGTATGAAGGTTATCATCTCAACACCACACAATGATTAGCATTTTCAATCGCCTCCCGTTGCCAAGTTTCTACTTAATCTTCTTCTTTTCGCTGTTAATCGCTATTGTGTCTGTGTGTTTTGTGTGCTTTGTGCTTTCTGTAATCACTCTGTATTCATGCTACTTCGCGTGCGGATCATGGAAGCTTTAGCAAATTTTGCTACCTTCTGTGATGGACTCCCTCAGGACGTGAGTGAATTCTTGCGTGTCCGAGGTTTGTCCAACTTCGCTAAATTGCCCTGGCATTCAGTGGAGTGTCATCCATATTATGCTCAAATTATCGCTGCTATTGCCGCCACACCTGCTACGGAGCAAAGTTGGCCTATTACGTGTTTCCCATCTCGTGTCATAATCACCCAACAGTCATTTGCTGCCGCTTTCCGACTCTCTCTGGAAGGACGAGAGAATGGTCCTAACCTTCCGATCGCTACTATGATTGAATTGTTCCCCATGCACTCTTTGAATGAGTATGCCATACTCTGTCGCCCTGATCCTGAACGGACTGCCCTTCAATTTTTAGTAGCCATACTGAACTTACAGAAACGCACTTACGGGATTTCTTGCCCGTTCTACTCAATGATTGACATGGCTGCTAGAGAGCCTATCAATTTTGTTTCTTACTATTTCCGGTGCATTCACCGTGAATGCGTTACGGTCATTAAGCACGTTAACAAAGGTGATCTCCCACGATCACGTCTTCCCCACATCCTGACATTTCTCTTTCCTGCCATCCAAGCAGTGCAACCACCTCCAAACGCTCCCATCCTATACCATGAAGAATCTGCACAAATACTTGAAGATACCGAAGATGATGATGAAGATATCTTCCAACTTCTCCGCCGAAAACGCAGAAAGATAAGCACTTCTGAAAGTCAAGAACAAGGTTCCATCGCTGGAAATGAAGAAGAAGGACATGAAGAAGAAACATTTCACGACACCGCGTCAATCCATATTGACTCTTCTGGACAATCTTCTCAGGGTAACCAACAGGAACACAGTGTTTCCACCACTACTTCTAACGCAGATTCTTCTCGACAGGAGTCTCAACACCAATCCCAAGAAGAAGTGCAAGATCTTGTTGCGGGCATGCTCGATGAAATAATCGCTCTGGTGGATCCTATCAGTACCCGCACTGAAGCAACCATGCAGCAACCTACCGAAAAATTGTTGGTGGCTAACACTCTGCTACCCACTCCTCCAACCATGCCTCCGAATAAGCCCATTGAACCTGTTTTACCTATTGTCCCTGAATTCTTCATCCTCTTCACCTAACTATTCTCCACCCTCTTCCCATCACCTCTTGATAGCTTCTTCATCTCAACCACCTCCTCCTCTTCTGTTTCCTTCAATACCTATGTTTACTGAGCTAGCATCCATGGGTCATATGTTGATACAACTGTTGCAGCAACTACCAAAACAGATGAAGGAAGTTACTAACAATATCCACCATGAATCACAACACAAAGTGGATGTATTGGAAGCAGATATTATTCCATTACAAGAAGAAGCGGATGCAGTAAAAGCAAAAAATCATGCTCTGCACGAACAGATTCAACAACTCCAGGCTCGACTTTCTAAACAGGAATCATTAATCAGCCAAAGAGATGTTGTGTTAGCTGAGATACAAGCTAAAGATGATTTATTGTGTGCTGCTGATGCAGAAATTATCCAACTAAAACAGTTAGCCCAAGATAGAGAGGATGCTCGTGTAGCACTGGGAAATTTGTTGGAAGAAACTAGAGTACAGTTGGATGAAGCCGTGCAGAAAGGACAGGAACTAACAAATTTAATAAAGCAAACCAATACAAAGCTTCAGTTCGCAAATGCAAACCTGTTTGAAGCAAATTCTGCTCTTAAAATGCAGATGACGTTAATCGCTCAACTCCAAAAGAGGTTCCAGCGATTCGAAGGGAACGAGATGCCTATCACCAGACCATTCAGTATCAATCACACGAACTGGAAAGAAGAGAAAAGAAGCTTGGTTGTCAAGTAGAACGATTATCTAGAATTGATAAACAAATTCAAGACATGAAGTTGAGCCATGACGCAGCCGTTGCAAACGATTTTTACCTGCAAGAGGCCTTTTTGCAGACACAAGCTGAAATTTTGATGAGTCAAGTAATTGCAGCAAGTTCAGTTACAACGGATGCTCAGCTCGTAGAATTGGAGACCCTAAAAAAGATGTTGGACTCTCTGAAGCAGAAAATTGCCAGAACATTTAAGTTAGCCCGAACAATGTATATTCAGGGTATAGTAGAAGAGCCATAAATTTTGTAAACTTGCGGGTTCAAGTCCACCGTGCGTGCCAGTGTAAGCCGTCGGATTGGAAATTGTAAATCTTTTTCTTTTCATATTCCGCACGAACCGAAAGGTCGTTGCATAGAGTTGTATCTATTTATAATCTAATGAAAGGACGCTTCGGTAACGATCAGGAGGATTGCCAGACTGGTTGTCTGGGCGATTGCATTCTGTGAAGTTGTCGTAGCGCGGTGTTGAGAAATCTGAGTATTACTGTTCTTGTCTCTGTTTGATTACATTAGCTTGTGTTTGGGCACAGTTCCTTTAAGTTAGAAAACATAAGTCTATATTACGGTAATGAATAGCTTCGGCGCTGTGTATTGAGAACGTATCAACCGGAGTGTAATCGATAAGGTTGTGGAAGAACTAGCAATAGTCTGAGTACAGACAGTAAGACTGTGAGAGAACGAACCAGAGGATTGATATTAATTTGTATGCAGAGTTTTGAGTGTTAAAGTACTACGAAGTAAATGTGTTGATTGGGAAAATTAAGTAATAGGGCCTCTGATTAACAGACCCCTTCCACTCCCAAGAACCCGAAAAGAGCTTAAACGTGCCTGTGACGGCAACGTGCGTTTAACAAAACCTAGCCATTTTGGTTAACCTATCCACAATTACCCAAAACAATTCATTCCCTCTCTATGTCTTAGGTAATCCTACTATGAAATCCATAGATATAATCTCCCATTTCCCATTGGGAATATCCAATGGGTGAAGCAATAATCCAATCTTTAACCTTTTAGCTTTATTGACGTGGCATTTAGTGCACTTAAGCACATACTCTTGGACATCCTTGTGAAGTCCACGCCAATAAAACTACCTCTTAATAAGATCATAGGTCTTGTTAATTCCTAGGTGTCCCACACTAGGTGTGTCATGACACTCATAAAAAATGTCTCGTCTCATCTCAAGGTCTCTAGGGACACACACCTTATCGTTATATAACAAATATCCATCATGGATATCATAGTTCTTCCACTTGAATCCTTCCTGAGTACCCACCAATAATTCATCCTCATTGGAAACTTGTACTGCATGATCCCCTTTCTCTATGTCCTCCCAAATCTTTGAATATGTAGGATCAAGCCTACATTTCCCTCTAATAGACTCAAGTAGCTCACTAATGATCTGAGTAAAACTCATACCATTGAGCATAGGCATGCAGCTAAGCAAGTCAGCCACTACATTAAACTTTCCCTTCTTATACCTAAGCTCATAATAAAATTCTTGAAGGGTCTCTGCCCATCAAGCCTTACAACATTTAAGGTCTGTTTGATTCGAGAGCCACTTAATACTCTCTTGATAAAACACTATCATAACCTTGGCACCATACAAATAATAATGCCACTTCTTTAAAGCATGGACGATTGCATATAACTCCTTCTCATAGATAGAGTAGTTCCTCAGACCACGTCGAACTTCTTACTCTGAAACATTACTGATCAACTATCGTGAATCACAACTACTCCTATAGGATAATCACTCATCTCAGTCTCAACCACAAATGGTTGATTATGATCTACTATTTTTAACAATGGAGCTTTAGATATTGCTACCTTTAATACTTCATCTTTTTTCATCTCCCCAATGAAAGGTTTTCCCTTTCCCTTTATGTTGGCTTATCATCAAAACAGCAATCTTGGCATAACTCTTCATGAATCCTTGATAGAATCCTGATAAACCTAGGAAGACCTATACTTATTCTAGGTTTCTAGTATGTGGCCACTCCATGATAGCTCGCACATTCTCAAGATCCATTCGAATTCCATGTTTGGAGATGATATGCCAAGATACCTAACCTCTTGTTTAAAATTTTCACACTTTATCTCTTTAGCAAAGAGGTAATTCTCTTAACACGTGGAAAACTAATCATAAGTGTTCCAGATGTTCTTCATCTGATTTATTGTAGATGAGTATATCATCTAGAAATTCAATAGCAAACTTTCCTAGGTAAGCCCTCGTAACATTGTTAATGAGTGTCATGAACTTTTTTGGAGTATTACTGAGACCAAATGGCATCACCAGAAATTGATAATGGTCATACCTAGTCCTAAAAGAAGTCTTAAGTATATCTGCTGCTTTTATGCATATCTAATGATAGCCAGATCTCAAATCAAGCTTAGTAAAATACTTAGCTTCTTGTAATTGGTCAAATAGATCATCCAGTCTATCCATTGGAAATATATTCTTAATAGTTATCTCATTCAATGCTCTATAGTCAATACAAAGTTGCAGCGAGCCATCTTTTTTCTTTATTAGATGCATTGGTGATGCCCATGGAGAATTACAAGGCCTAATGAATCCTTTTGCTAAGTAATTTTGTATTTGACTAGCTTGCTGATAGAGAACTGCATCAAATTCATCTCCAGGATCATGAAGACTCAATCGTAAACATGTCTCCATAGTAGTGGCAATAGGCTTACAGTCTTCAAGGCCAAAACGCTGCAATAATTTGTCAATATATTTCCTTTGACACAAAGCCATTCCAGCATCAACTTGCATAAACTGAATGCCCAAATAATGATGTAGATGCCCCAAATCAAACATCTCAAATGAGGCATGCAAATCAGCCTTAAAATCAGGAATATGCTTCTCAATAGGACCAGTGAGCAGCATATCATCAACATAGACAACAATGATCAGAAGCACATCATTAGTACGCTTAATATATAAGGTGCTTTCAGTTGGATTGTTCTCAAAACCATGTGCAATCAAATAGGCATGTATCTTTTCATACCAAGCACATGGTGCTTGCTTTAAACCATATAATGCCTTCTTTAACCTACACACCTAGTTTTCATGCCCTTTCTGCACAAAGCCATGGGCAAAAAAACATACACTTCTCTGAGGTAAGCTTTGCCAACCCCCTAGGAAGAGAAAGGTTGAGAACAGAAACGGATAGAGAAGAAACCGAGAGACCTAGAGCTCCAAGGAACCAAAGAAATGCTGATGATTTCCCTTTGCCAAGGCTGAGAGAACACACTAGGACCCTGAGGCCAACCCAGTTGGTGAATTCCATGAAGAACTATTTCGATGGCACAGGAGACCCATACGATCATGTAGCTGAATTTAGACAAGTCTTGAGAGCTGAACAAGTGGAGGAGTTATTCACGCAATACAATGCTTTTGGTCTAACCCTTAGGAACACTGCCCTTACATGGTTTCAACCCCTGAACAAGAGGCAGTTTAGGAGCATAGACCAACTTTTAGAGGCTTTCGTCACTGAATCCTCTAAGAGTGGCATACGGCATAATACCTCCTCCCTGATTCATAGCTTTAAGCAAACACCTCAAGAGACGGTCAGACTAGAAGGAAGGCGGTTTAGGCAATACCTAGAGAGGTGCCCAATGCCTGAGTTACCCACACCAGCCAAGCAAGTGGCTTTGTTCTTAGATGGATTGTTAAGCACCAAGCTCCGATCATATGTATATCTGAAGGACCCCAGAACTATAGAAGAATGTGTGCGCATGTGCATAGACATTGAGGATAATCTAGGCAAGGAGTTGGAGCTATCAAAAATCTACAAGGATTCGGATAGCTCTAGTATCCTTATGTCGGGGCAATCCACATCCATTGAAGAGCTTGCAGAAAAGGTAGCTCAAAAACTAGGAGTCTCTAGCAAACAAATCCCAAGATTTGCCCCAGTTAAGAGGTGCTATACTTGTGGAGGTGACCATATGGCAAGTGTATGTCCCATTATGGCTCAACCCCAAGTGAATCCTAGTAGCCAGTACTGCACAATAGAGCGAAGGTACACCAACCACACTACACAAGACTGCCCTTATAACAAACAAACTATCAGGCAAAATTACCCTCAGTCATATCCACAACAGGGTAGATACCAGAATTAGTATCCACCATAGCAATACGGTAGACCACAACAACCCTATCAAAACCAACAAAGGCCTCAACCCGTGTTAGTGCAACAACCCCCTGCTCCAACCAATGTGATTCCAGTAAAGTACACAGCTGTAGAAGAGAATCTGAATAGAGCCATAGTCCTAGTCACACCGTTGCTATCAGACAGTGATCCAAGTGACCATAGTTTTGACTCCACACATATTGACAGCCCACAGGCTTACTACATGCAGTCACCCGAGCATAACAAGTCATACTATTATGAGGACCCAAGTGAAAATAGTGGGGAGCCTGAGTATGCTAATGTCATGTACACAAACCCCAACTCTAGAACTCAACCTAGGCAGGTACGACCGCCATTTCCTAGAGGACCTTGCTTCAGATGTCAGGGAGATGACCTCATACGTGATTGTCCACTGCCTACCCCTACACAACCCCAACCAGTGACAATTCAGGGCTTTTGTCAAGATTTCGGGAAAGAGCATCTCTTACGAGATTGCCCAAAGAACCCAAATAACCTACCAAAAATCACTCCTATCAACGTCATTGGGTTAGTGGTAGACTCTACAGGAAGTATAACTTCCACAGCCCTCGTGCATGTGGTCACTAGAGCTCAAGGCTTGCAGCAAACCCAAGGAGTGGGACAGGAAAAGAGTTATGATGTTAGTGAGACAGAGAGTATAACCAAGAAGAGAACAAGATCATGGAGAGATAGCCGGGAGAGAATGAAAAGACAATGGTCACAGAAAATGAGCGAACTTGAAGAAATCTTGAGAGAAACCAAAGCGAAGATAAGTGAACTCGCATCTCAAAACCACTCTCACACTACCCCACCACCACCCTTTCCATCTCCCTCCAACCCATCACCTTCCATCCCCCAACTTTCTAAACCACCATACATAGCCCGCCCACCACCCAAAGTAGGATCAGTCCTAGCCGATCCTACTCCTGAGGATCTAGATATGATGCTCAAAGCATATCAGGCCAGAATCCAAGAAGGGCCAAACGTGACAGATCATGACAAATGTTACCCTAGAGCCGATCTAGAGATAGAGCGAACAAAGCTTTGTGCTAAGATGGTCGAATTGGCGCAAGCCATGTTTGAAGCCATTTATCTTGCAATTGCCAGATAAATGGCCTTCCCAAAATCATCTCGTAGGCTTGGTTTTTGCTAAAGTCGCATATAGCAAAAGTATGCTCGAACTCAACACCACATGTAGTGAGAGTTATTCCTTCTAGCAATCCTAAGGGCCTCTCAATATGAACATCGGCCATCTGCAGTTTCATTCTCATCGGCCTGAGTGCTGGCTTGCCCCAACGCTTCCATAGGGAAGTGGTAGCAATTGCAACTCCTGCACCTGAGTCCAAAATTGCTTTGGTTGTGTATTCCTGATGGGTAACTGGGAGATAGGTATTTCCTTCTTCTCCTTCACTCATATCTCCTATCTTATCCAATGGTATTTCTGGCACTGTTCTATGTGATCCTACTTGGGAACGCGATTTCACTATGTCTGGCACTTGTTTGGCTACATGTTTCCACACTTCTGGCTTAACTTTGAGTAGCTCTTCTAAAGTGAGGTTGCACTGCACTTTAGTGTTCTTTACTACCTCAATATTCCTAGGTATGATCGAATCTTTGTTTCTTATCATGACCGTGGGTGCTCTCATGCAAGTTGACTTGGTTTCCCATGGGCCTGTGAAATGGGGTAATTTCTGTAAAGAATTAGACTCAAAGTCTAATCTCTCTTGAATTTGTGCACTCTCCTGCTCTCCGTAAATAGAAGGGATGTCTTGTGGGAATTGATCATGTGCGTCATCCACAAGTTCAATGGGAGGAGGGACTTCACTTTCCTTTGCCCATTTCTCTTCTTGAATCTCTCTCAGGAACTCTGGTGAATACCTATTCATGGAAGAAGATGTGTCTGGTTCAATGGAGTTAGGCACATAAGCTTCCTGGGGAGGAATACTTATTCTATCTCTTGCACTCCCCTCAGCCTGGTAGGTGGCTCCTTGACACCCACTTATGGATGTGCAAGGTAGCAATAGAAGAAGAGAAGAGAGAAAAATCCCGAGAGGTAGGTGCAAAAGAAACCCATAGATCAATTCAAGACCCAACCTATGCACTTGTAGTTTTTCTTGACGAAGAATTTGAGCCTCACAGCTGGGCTGAAATTTTAGCAACAATGGATGTAGCCATCAACGAGGAACAATGGACACCCCACTGTGACGAGGATGGCTATGACATTTCAGTCTTCTCCATAGAGCCAATCTTGGGAGACTCAATTTTAGAAGAATGCAAACCTAGCCTTGATGCATTTGAGGATGCAAGTGACTCCGATCTAGAGTCAATCATTATGGACCCACCTTTTGCATCAGATGAAGAATACTTCTATGAGGTAGAAGTTCACCCTCAGAGACATGAAGAGATCATTAAGGATATGAGATTAACCACACAAGTGACCACTAAAAGTGAAGGAAAGAAAAGAAAGAAGAAGGAAGTCACTCCGGAGGAAGAAGAATCCTTGTTTGAGGTCCCCGAGAACTTCAAAAGATATGAGATAGATGATAGGAGAGTCATGGTAAGAATGCCTAAATGTGAGGCACAATCAGGCGAGGCATATGATAGCAAGGAAACTACCAAGAAAATAGTTGTAGCCATAGAAGAGGGAGAAGAAAGATGCACGTACATAGGACATGACTTGACGGAAGAAGAAGAGCAAGAGCTGGTAGCTTTGCTACGAGAGTACAGAGATGTATTCGCTTGGAGCTACAAGGACCTAAAAGGCGTGGACCCCGACATATGCTCTCACACAATCCCCATGACCTCAGATGCCAAGCCCTCTAAACAAAAGCAATACACATACAATGACAACTATGCTGCCAAGATCAAAGAGGAGATAGATCGCTTGGTTGAAGCCGGATTCATCTATGAAATTGAGCACACTGAATGGGTCTCCCCCATTGTAGTGGTGCCCAAAAAGAATGGCAAATTATGTGTATGCATTATCTTGAACAAGGTTAACGTAGCCACTATCAGAGATAGTTATCCACTTCCTATCACTGAGCATCTATTAGAAAGGGTAGCAGGAAAGAAAGTGTACAGCTTCCTTGATGGATTCTCGGGCATAAGACGGCTTTTGCCACAGAGTGGGGCATATTTGCCTTTAGGGTAATGCCATTTGGACTTACCAATGCGCCTACCACCTTTCAGAGATTGCGGTGTCAAGTATTTAAAGAGTTCTTGAGGAAGAATTTGGAAGTCTATGGTGATGATCTCTGCGCACATTCCAACATTAGACAAACACATATACCGGAACTCAGACAAATCTTTGACAAATGTAGAGAATATCAAGTCTGCTTGAACCCAGAAAAGTGTGTCTTCATGGTCAGGCAAGGCAAGATTCTAGGACACATAGTGTCAAAGAATGGCATATCCACTGATGAGGAGAAAGCGAGAGCTATAGCAGAACTACCTAGGCCAAAGAATGTCAAGGAGGTACAAGCTTTCATGGGGCATTGTGGTTATTACCATCGCTTTATACACATGTACGCCATCATTGCAAAGCCTCTGTACAGACTTTTGACTAACTTCGAGTGGACTAACGAATGTGAAAATTCTTTCAACGAGCTCAAAAGAAGATTGTGTTCAGCACCAATCTTGACTACACCAGATTGGAATAAGCCATTCCATGTCCATGTAGATGCATCCAACTTTGCTATTGGATGTGTGCTAGCACAATGTAGCTCAATGATGAGTAGCACCTCCTTTAATGTCAATCCGGGAAGACGTGAGGATGGTATGAAGACCTCGAGCAAGTGGCGGCACAAGTGCGTGAGTGAGAAGCACACAAACATGCACACACATACACACACACGCGCACACACGGCAAGACAAAGAGAGAGGATCAAGGAGTTCTTTAGATTACTTTCAAAAGCTCTTACAAGTTCGTTTCAATTACAATCTAACTTCAAAAATGAGCTCTCTAGCTCTTTTTATAGTTTTTGACTAGCTTTTGGCCCTGTCCAGACCTAGTGTCCGACCTAGTTAAAAATTAGGTTCCAGGGCTTATTTGAGGGCTCAAACGAAGTCTAAAAATTATGAAATTTGGTACGATGGTACTTCTAATACTCCTCAAGCTCGAGGACTCCTCGGCTTGCACAAAATGGAGTCTAATCTACCAAAAACGGGATTTACAATGTTTGTGTAGTGATTAAAATCACTTGGGTTGTACATAATCTATGGGAAAAAATGATCTGGCCTTGTTGCCGTATTGTGCATGACTCCTTTATTGCTTTGTATGCCAACACTCCCCCCTTCCTAGCGTCTGTCGCCCCTGACAGACCTTTGTTCCCTCGGGTGGTCGATGTAATATTGGATGACATTGGTGGCCAGTTCATGTTCTCCTATCCTTAAGCCTCTTGCTAGATCGGCTTCCAATGCCTCCCAATTTATTGCACCGGGGGTCTCTGGTTGCAGGGTGGTGTAGTACTCTGAATACATTGCTTGTTCACAAGCAAACAGTTGAAGCAGATGTGTCGGCTTTGGCGCGAAAATCTCCGAGTGGTACTCCCAGAACCCTGATCTGAACATTTCTTCGAAGGTCTGTTTGTAGCAGGCGGGGAGGTATTTGATGCGTGCATGCCAAGCGTAAGCCACACGGATACTGGGGGTGGTGCTCATGTCATACACCAAGTCGTAATTTCCATTGCTAAACCCCGGAAGGCGTACCTGTGGTGCGGCTGCATTTCTAAAGGTCTTCAGCACCACTTGCATCATATCTAAGATTTTAAGCATCATTTGCGCTGCTACATCTTGCATGGGCTTCAAGCGCGGCATCCAGTGGCGAATGGTCCCCATCATATATGCTACTGATGGTGGTCCTTGTGGTGGCGCGATGTACGGGTAGTTCAGCCATTCCTTGCATTGCGCATTGTTCTGTACCTTGATATTAAATGCCTTCCACGACCTGCGGCGGGGGACTGGACCGTAGCATGGGTTGTACAGGAGGTGCAACGGCGCGTTGTTCCATGTGCGTAGCATTTCTGGATAAGTCTCTAAAAGTTTCTGCCGCCATGTTGGTTGACGAATCTTGCCTTTTCGCACCTCTGGAGGAAGGTCTTCGGGTTGAAATTGGGTCGCAAAAGTAGGAATCTGACCCGTGACTCTTTGTATTTCTGCATTATAATCAGCCAAGATAATATAATATGGCCTGTACTGGAGTTCCGATGAGAGAATCAGGCGTCTCGATGACAAGTTCTTGAAGTAATCTGATTGTAAAACAGTCTCCTCTATGACCCTCATAGCCTGATTTTGCACTACGGTGCGCTCTTCATGCGAGGTCCCTATTTCCTCCACTTGTCGTAACCATGGCGGCCGTGGTGCCTCGAACGTGTCCTGCGCTTCTTCTGTTTGTTGGCCTCCTGGGAATGGTTGCGGATCATATTCTTCATCAAACGTTTGTTCCACAGGAATTTGCACAACTTCTTCGTCCGTGGGAGCCTCCGGAGGGGAAGATGGCCTCTCATATTGTAGTAGGCGTGTTTGCAATTCAGTTACCTGTTTCTGGAGATCTTTTATGGTCTCTGCGTCGGAGAGAAGCGGAGTCGCAGAGGGGGTGGTTGGAGGGGCAGCTGTTGGGCCTTGTTGGTGTTCCTGCTTCAGTTGTCCTAGCTCCTCCGATAGCTTATCATGTGCTTCGAGCAGCATGGCATAATCTTCCAATATAATCTTGATATTATCGGGGGTCACTGCTTGAAACTTGGATGGGCTGATGGGTGCCCCCGGTGTGCTCTCAATAGCTGCCTCCAGGTTCTCTTGATTTTGTATTTGCAGACGTCTGTTCTCTTCCTGAGCAGCCGCAAGATGGCGTTTAAGTAGCGCCATATTTTGCTGAAGTTTTGAGTTGCGTTCCAGCTGTGTTCGTAGGTGACCTTCTACCACCTGCACTGCTTCCTGATCTACGTTCTGTAGCTGTACCTCCAATATATTATGGGCGTCTTGGAGGGTTTGGAACTGTGTGTGGAGGCGAGCGTTCTCCTCTTCTAGTACCGCAAGGCGGAGCTGTAGTGTCGCTGAGTGCTCTTGCAGGCGTGCGTTTTGTTGCTGGAGCTGAATGTAATCTGTTCTTAAATTTGATATACAAGCCAACATGGTGTCCAATGCATTACCTATAGATGAGTGGAGGGTGTTTACCGTGGAAGATGCATGGGAATGGAATTGGGGAAGGGAGAAAGTGAATGATGTGTCTACGAAAGTTGTGTGTGTGGGTGAAATTGGTGGAGGGGGAATGGGAGGAGGTGAAACCGTGGGTGGAGGTGCCGTGGGTGGTGAAATGTCCATACCTTCAGGAGTGGGTGTTAGTGTGGGGCCTGCCATATACACTGGTATGGTAGGTGGTGTGTGTGTGGAAGTGGTGAATAGATGTGAAGTGGGGTGGGGAGCTGAAAAGACAGGGAATGGTTGAGGGCCTGGTTGAAAAGCCCTAGCAAAGATGTCCTGGAGGGATTGTAGAAATGGAGAGAGGGATATCGGGGGTTGGGGTCGTAAATTTGAGGAGGGCTGAAAGGGTTGCGTGGTAGCAGGGAAGCCCATGAATGTGGATCTAGGGTCAGGATGACCCGTGGCTGAGGGCGTTGGGGATGGTTGCCCTAGGGCAGGGTCTCGGAGGGGTTCGGCGGATTGTGTAGTGTTGGGGTTGTCTTCGAAGATAGGATTATCAGTGGTAGAGAATAGGGTGGCACTGGAGATCGGAGTGCGGAAGATGAAGGTGGGGTCGGTGGGTTGAGTAGTCGATGTGGTTTCTACTGTTTCTCTTCTAGGAGGTGATGGTGGGGGAGTGGATGGTAGTGGTTCGGTGGACTCCTCATGGGTGGCGGGGTGCTGTTGACTAGCTGTTTGGGAGGTTGGTGTAGTAGTGGGCTCTTCTGCAACTGTAACGGGAATTTGGATATTTTTACCTGAGCGAGGTCGTGTCTGGAACCTTCGTGGGTCATATTGAACTGAAGGCCTCTGAATGGCAGTGCGCACAGCTTCTACAACTCCATATGTTTCTGCCATCAATAAGAGACCTTCCCTGTACTCTGAGTCAACTCCCGCTTCTTCCAACAACTGAGTCATAAGTACTCTGCTGCTCTGTTCAGTGAGTAACTGCTGCGATCGCACTCTTTCCATAATCTGATACAGCCTTCGGAGTTCTGCTGTATATGCTGGGGCTTCAGTGGTCTCTTCTTCATATGCTTCTTCTTCTTCCTGGTGTCCGTGTTGTTGGCTTTGCTGAGCGTCACTCCAATGGACATGTCTACCGTCTGTAGACTTTCTTCTTCTCCGTGAGGATGTGCCCTGCTCCTCTGCCTCTGAATAAAACTCCACATCAGAGAATTGTGTGCTTTGTAGGAATGCTTCGAAATCCTGGGGGTCCAGTCCTTCAGCCTCTCCAGTGGCAGCAAACTCGAATTCAGGTGTAACCGGAGGAGCCGATGGGGTGGGTTGTGTCGTAGTGTCAGATTCCGACCTGGGTATCCGAATGGTAAAAGGAGGTACAGTGCCCTCTCTTAATGGTGATGCCTCAGGAGTAGTCAGGACTTCCCTTGTCTGGACACACGGAATCGCGCCCCTCATGCGCTTGGACTGATGTGTGGATGTCTTGAGCCTCTTAAACATTTGTAACTGTGCCCAGGTTAAGGCACGCTCAATGGGGACATCATATGCCAAGCATCGGTAAATGATGCGTGTGAGTGCACAGCATCCGTTCACCACTAATTTCCTAGAAGCCCGTCTGTTCGCTTCATACAACTGATCTATAATCCACACTGGTAGCTTAATAGGTAGCGCACCTGCTTCCGCCAAGTAGAGAGCAAACCAGATCTTCTTGTGTGGTTGCGTGAATCGGTCTTGACCGGGGAAGGCGAAATGTTGCATGCACATGCAGAGAGGGATGGACACATTTGGGGTGAGGGCTGCCATGTCTTTCAGCTTCACTACTTTCCTGTCCTTCATGTTGTTGGGAACGAGAGCATCCTTTTCTGAGGGTACATGCGTGCCATGCATCTTTAAAGCATCACTTACCAGCTCCACAGTAAGTTCAAACCTCTTCAACTCGTTGTTGCCCAGCAATGAGGGGAGAACAAATGATCCGGGTTGGTCCTTATCTTCATTAGCTTGTAATGTGGAGACCAAATAGTAGCATCGGAGGAGATCGGGTTTAGGTAGTGGGGCTTCAAAATATTCCGCCAATCCTGCTCGTTGCCATATGATCTGTAGATCTTCTGTGTTCTGTAAAGTCTCGAACTCCTTGGAGAAAAATTGGAATCGCACCCATGATCTGTCATACTCGCATTTAGACTCCCAGATATACTTGGCCTCACCTAATGGACCGGGCATGCCATTGAACCAATGAGAATTCGCATGAACTCTTTCCGTGATTCCTGTAGGTGGATCTGGCACCGGGAGTTGCTGGAGGTGTTGCATCTCCACTGGTCGTTCAGTCGGGGGCACATCCACGGGTAGGCTATCCACATCAATTCTTGCAGTAAGTATCCCTACTTGTGAGCCCGAACCTGTCGCTTCTGCCATTTTTCTTCTTGCTTTCTGATTCTGTGAGAATATAGAATCATGTGTTAACATCGTAATGGACAAAATAAATCCGTTGTTGTCCCCGTTACAACATTAACATGAGGTAGATGGTGAGTTAGTGGTTAGTAAGTGCACGAAGACAGTGAGTGTAGTTAACGTTTGTGTATTCCTAGGAGACTAATGCCGTTAGTAAGTGGGGTGAATTTACAAATCGGGGTCGGGGGATTTATTACAGATCTTAGACTGCCAAATGCAGTGGATGGGCTTTGCTTTCGGTTTCGTAGAGACTCCAGAGAGCTGTGTCGGTGTCGCTGTTTGGGAGTGGAGCCTTTTAGGGACCCACTTATAAGCGATTACATGCATGCTCATGGGTCTTGGTGTGTTCCTAAGTGTTGAGCACGAGGGAATACTGGTTGTACTCGTAGATGGGTTATGCTGCATAGGTTGTGGCCTTGGTGTAACTACTTGTGCCCTCAAGCAAGCCTTAGGCACCCAAATTTGTCTAGATTGTGGGCTTGCCTTCATCGACTTCTTGGGCACCCAAATAGATTTTACTTTAGCAGAAGAATTTCTGACAGACTTCTTATTAGCGTCGTGTTGTTGGTTACTAATAAGAGGCTTTGCCCGTGTAGTTGACGGTGGTGCGCCCGGTCGTTCGCCTTTCCGCACCCACACCTGGTTTATTTTCTGGGACATTCTGCTGCGCAGGTATTTTTGATCTCGGACATAGGTAGTACTCTGCTTCTTCTGCTTGTGATCCGCCTTTGGTTGCTGCCTCCTTCTGGCCTTTGGAAAAGAAGGGAGTTCCGTTGCATCCCTGACTCCTTTTTTGCAAATATCATTCCTCTGCAACACAGGGTTTTGAACAAGAACAGCATGGTCATCTTCATGTGTACCCCTGGAAGGACCAGGAGTCTGTGCCTTTCCTAGCTCCTTGAGTGCTCCATTGTCTAATTCTACTGTGACTCGACTATGATTGAGCCAAACCTGGAGAAGTCCACTTCTTAGGTTTAGATTGACTGCTTGGTCATAGATCCAATCCTGACCCAAGACGAGAGGTTCAGTGAGATCCTCATCTTGACACACTAGTACTTTAACGGTCATTGCCTCATCGTGAATGTAGAGGGGAAGTTCCACCTCGCCCATGCAAGGGGTTTCCACTCCTCCCAATCCTATAAGATATGCTTCCACAGGATTGACAGTCAATTGTAATTCTTGGCAGTAAGACAATTTAACAGCACTAGTGGCTGCACCTGAGTCAATCAAGGCTCTTACGGTCCTTGCACTCTTTCCGTGTCCTATATCTAAGGTTACGAAAGGACGTCTATCAATTATCCTATGCGAGCTTGTTCCTGCGACTTCACACATGGCCATAGGAAATCCATGGTCTGCATAGTCATTCGCTCTAGGCTGATCTCTACCTTGCCTTCGTAATTTCATCCTTCTGATGCGTTCTAAAGCTTCTGCTTGAGCTTCTTCTCTAATTCTCTTTTCTTCCTCTTTGCGTTTCTTAGCAGTGTTGAGTTGACTGAGCATTTCCTCCGTGAGGGGTTCCTGATACAACTTGACTTTGCAACCGCTAATATAATTTGGGAGAACATCACCCTCTAACGTGGCTAGTTGTACTCCTCCGCTCGTGGAGATCCTATTGATGATCATAGGTCCGTAGCCTCTCTTTTCTAGCTTCCTCGCGTGTTGTTTTAGTGTATAAACTAAGACTAGATCTCCTGCTTTCAAGCCTTTATCCTTCACATGGGCATCGAAATATGCCTTCTGTCTCTTCTTGGCTGCATATATTCCTGCAGCGGCTCTCAGTCTTGTTTCCCCTAATCGTTCAAGGTCAAAGATCCTAGAGGAGAGCTCATGACCTGTCCATTCGTGCTCTTGTGCTACTTTCAATGTAGGGATCAAGAAGTCCAAGGGTAACACAGCGTTTTGACCGAATACCATCTGAAAGGGGGTGGCTTGGAGTACCGTTTTGTAGGCAACTCGGTATGCCCAAATAGCATGGTGTAGCTGTTTGTCCCAGTCAGAGCGTTTAGTGTTCACTAATTTCGTCAGTACATTGCATAAAATCTTATTAGTGCTCTCAGCTTGTCCATTAGCTTGAGGGTGATAAGGGGCAGACTTCTTGTGTATTACCAAGAATTCTTGGAGTAGATTTTCAATAACTTCATTCAAGAAATGAGTGCCTCTATCACTTACAAGCTCTATAGGTAGTCCATATCTCGTGAATACATTCTCAAACAAGAATTTGGCAGTTGTTTGAGCATCGTTCTTGGTTGTAGCTTTTACCTCTACCCACTTGGTGAGATAATCTGTTGCCACAATGATGTATTCCGCATGAGAACCCTTAGCTGGGGGATTAATAGGACCTACGAAGTCTATTCCCCACTTAGAGAATGCACGTCCACTCATCATAGGTTTCAGTGGCATCTCATCTTTGCGTATAGGATACTGAGTCCTTTGACAGACATCACACCGTTTCACATAGGTATGTGCATCCATGTGAAGGGTAGGCCACCAGAAGCCCGCAAATAGTATCGCCTTGATTACCCGATCTGGTCCAAAGTGTCCTCCTGCTACACCTTGGTGAGCAGTTTCCAAGATCTTCAGATATTCACTTTCGTGGACACATAGTCTCAGGTAACCATCTTTACCGCGCTTATATAGATTATTACCGATGAGTGAGTAATCCTGGGCTTCTTGTTCTAAACTCCTTTTCCTAGCTAGAGTCATGTCTGGAGGGAATGTGTTTGTTCTCAAGAATGATACTAGAGGTTCACTCCAATCTGGCACAATGGATACTTGATAAAGAGTGGCATGTTCCACTGGTGGTTTAGTGCAACAGATTGGGCATTCCTTGCACAACTTTTGGACATCAGCTTCCATAGTTGGCCAGTGCACTCCGAATCTTTTTAGAGTCTGTAAAGTTCGTTGTTTTGAATGGTGTTGCTCTAATGCACCTACATGTGCTAATTGCAACCATTTAGCATACTCATCCTCTTCTACGCAACAAGCCAAGATCCCTTGATCTGTGTGCTTGTACATGCTTCCTGCCATGATGTGGTATTTTTGGGCTTTTACAACCTCTCTGTTCTGTGTGTTTACCACAGGATGGTTAGGCCCGTATGTCAATACTGGTACTATTGGCTTGGCCCACTGCGGTATAACTTCCAAATTAAACAAGTAAGCATCAGGAAGGTCATCTGACACTCCTTGTGGGGCTTCTCCCGATGTGAGCCTAGAGAGATGATCGGCTCTCAAATGAGTCCTACCTTTCCTTACCACAACCTCAAATTCGTATTCCATTAGCAAGAGAAACCATCTTACTAATCTACCTGTATTGCATGGCTTGTTTACTAGGTACAACAATGCCTGATGATCAATAAAAAATTTAAACTTATTTGCAAGCAAATAGTGTCTAAATTTCTTGACTGCATATACCATGCCTAATCCTTCGCGCTCTGTAGTGGTGTAATTCCGTTCAGCCGCATTCAATTGTCTACTGGCATAGGCAATTGGAAGATCCATATTACCTTCACCAGTAGGTTGTGCAAGCACACATCCAATGGCATAATTGGACGCATCCACATGAACATGGAATGGCTTATTCCAATCTGGTGTGGTCAAGATTGGTGCTGAACATAATCTTCGTTTAAGTTCCTGGAAGGAATTCTCACATTCATCCGTCCACTCAAAGTTAGTCAGAAGTCCGTACATGGGCTTTGCGATGACCGCATACATGTGGATGAAACGTCGGTAATACCCACAGTGCCCCATGAAAGCTTGTACTTCCTTGACATTCTTTGGTCTAGATAGCTCTGCTATGGCTCTCACTTTTTCTTCGTCGGTAGATATGCCATTCTTTGACACTATGTGTCCTAGAATCTTGCCTTGCCTTACCATAAAAACGCACTTTTCTGGGTTCAGGCAGACCTGATATTCTCTACATTTGTCAAAGATTTGTCTGAGTTCAGGAATATGGGTTTGTCTAACATTGGAATGAGCACAGAGATCATCAACATAGACTTCTAAACTCTTCCTTAGGAACTCCTTAAACACATGGCACATCAGCCTCTGGAAGGTAGCTGGTGCATTGGTAAGCCCAAATGGCATTACTCTAAAAGCAAAAATGCCCCATTCTGTGGCAAAGGCTGTCTTATGCTGATCCTCTGGAGCTATGGCTACTTGATTGTAGCCCGAAAATCCATCAAGGAAGCTGTACACTTCTTTGCCTGCCACTCTTTCTAAGAGATGCTCTGTGATGGGAAGCGGATAGTTATCTCGAATCGTGGCGGCATTAACCTTTTTCAAGTTAATGCACACACGCAGCTTGCCATTCTTCTTGGGCACCACTACGATGGGGGATACCCATTCGGTGTGCTCAATTTCGTAGATAAATCCAGCTTCAACCAGTCTATCTATCTCTTCCTTGATCTTAGTAGCGTAATTATCATTATATGTATAAGGCTTTTGCTTAGAGGGTTTAGCATCTGAAGTCATGGGAATGGTGTGTGAGCATATGTCAGGGTCAACACCTTTCAAATCCTTGTAACTCCAAGCGAATACATCTCTGTATTCTCTTAGCAAGGCAATCAACTCTTGCTCTTCTTCTTCTGTCAAGTCATGGCCTATATACGTGCATCTCTCCTCTCCTTCTTCTATGGCCACTACTATTTTCTTAGTAGTTTCTTTGTTATCATAGGCCTCTCCTGATTGTGCCTCTCGTTTAGGCATTCTTATCATGACTCTCCTGTCATCTATCTCATACTTCTTAAAATTTTTGGGGACCTCAAACAAAGATTCTTCCTCTTCTGGTGAGGCTTCTCTCTTTTTTCGTTTCTTTCCTTCTTCCTTCGGGGTCACATGTGTTGTTAATCTTACATTAGTTGTAACCTCTCCATGCCTCTGGGGTTGAAATTCTACTTCATGGAAGTATTCTTCATCTGATGCAAATGGTGGGTCCATAATGATTGACTCTAGATCGGAGTCACTTGCATCCTCAAATGCATCAGGGCTAGGTTCACATTCTTCTAGAACTGCCTCTCCCATGATTGGCTCTATGGAGAAGACTGAAATATCATAGCCATCCTCATCACAGTGAGGTGTCCATTGTTCTTTGTTGATGGCTACGTCCATTGTTGCTAAGATTTCTGCCCAGCCATGGGGTTCAAATTCCTCGTCTGGAAAAACTACAGGTGCATAGGCTGGGTCTTGAATGGGTCTATGGGTTTCGTTTGCACCTATTTCTCTGGCCTTTTCTCTCTTCTCTTCTTCTACTGCTACCTTGCACATCCATAAGTGAGTATCTTCATGCATCCATGAGGATCCAGACCCTATGGAATGCACCGATTATGTATCATCTTTGGCTCTATGGATGGGATTCCATTGGATAGGAGGGACATCTCTATGAGAATAATCCTTGAGATTGACTTTGGTTGTAACACCCAAGTGTTGCAGATACAAAGAATTGGTTCCCCAATCCTGTACCACTTGCAACTGTCGCATGAATGGTCTTCCCAAAATCATCTCATAGGCATGATTTTTGTTGAAGTCACATATAGCAAAGCTATGCTCAAACTCGACACCACAAGTGGTGAGAGTTATTCCTTCGAGCAATCCTAGGGGTCTCTCAATATGACCATCGGCCATCTGCAATTTCATTCTCGTTGGCCTGAGTGCTGGCTTGCCCCAACGTTTCCAAAGGGACGTGGTGGCAATTGCAACTCCTGCACCTGAGTCCAAAATTGCCTTAGTGGTGTAGTCCTGGTAGGTAATGGGAAGATAGGTGTTCCCTTCTTCACCTTCACACATATCTCCTATCTTATCCAAGGGAATTTCTGGCACTGTCCTATGGGATCCTACCTTGGAACGAGGTTTTGCAACTTCAGCTACCTGACTGGCTACATATTTTCGCATGTTTGGTCTATCCTTAGTCAGTTCTTCCAAAGTGAGATCGCGTTGCACCTTGGTGTTCGTTACTACCTCCGTGTTCCTTGGTATGACTGAGTCGTCGTTCCTTACCATGACTGTGGGTGCTCTCATACATGTGGACTTTGCTTCCCATGGGCCTGTGAAGTGGGGTAGCTCCTGTATGGAATTAGACTCAAAGTCCAACCTCTCATGAGACTGAGTACTCTCATGTTCCCCGTAAATGGATGGGATGTCTTGTGGGAATTGGTCGTGTGCATCGTCCACAAGTTCAAATGGAGGGGCGACCTCGCTTTTGTTATCCCATTTGTCTTCTTGAATCTCTCGTAGGAAGTCTGGTGCAAACCGATTCATAGAAGAAGAAGTGTCTGGCTCCGTAGAATTGGGCGCATAAGCAACCTGTGAAGGAGGGCTGATTCTATTGTTGACTCTCTCCTCGTTCTCGCAAATGGCTGGAGCACAAGCTTCTTGGGGAGGATTACTTATTCTATTACTTTTCCGAACAGGCTCACACATTCCCTGAGAAGGAATGTAGGCAACCTGTGGAGGTACTTGAGCTTTCGAGGGAGGCTCATCTGCCTTTTGGGGGGGAAGATAAGCTTCTTGAGGAGGCCCACGGGCTTCCTGAAGAGGCTGGCTTACCCGTTCTCTTGCCCTTTCCTTTCTTTGAGGGGTAGGTTCCTTTTCTGGCTGTGCTATTGGCCTCTCTATTCTTTCTAAGGAGGGGAAGTTGTCCGGTTTAGGGGCATTGGCCACATACACTTCTGATTGGGAATGATTCCTGTTTTTGCTTGCTTTTTCTTGGTCTTGATTTTTTTCTTCCTTGTCAGATCTTGCAATTATCCTCTCTAACTTCTCTAGGAATCCATCCAAGTGTAATTGCGTCTTGGCTGAGCAGTAATTGAAAAGGCGACTGGCTTCAAACATAGTCTGAGCCAGTGCGACCATTTTCGCGCACAGTTTGGTTCTTTCTATCTCTAGGTCAGCTCTAGGATAGCACTTGTCATGATCCGTGACATTTGGCCCTTCTTGGATTCTGGCCTGATATGCTTTAAGCATCATGTCTATGTCTTCGGGAGTGGGATCAGCTAATACCGATCCTGTTTGGGGTGGTGGGTGGGTTACGTGGGCTGTCTTAGAGGGTGAAGGGGTGGAGGGTGATGGGGATGGTAGCTGTGGGAATGTGTGAGAGTGCGGTTGAGATGTGATCTCTATGATTTTAGCCTTGGTTTCTCGTAGACTTTCCTCAAGTTCACTCATCTTCTTTGCCCATTGCCTTTTCATGCGTTCGCGGCTATCTTTCCATGCTCTAGTCCTTTTCTTTGTTACGCTCTCGGTTTCACTAGCCTCTGGGCCCTTTTCCTGGCTTGTCTCTTGGTTTTGCTGCAATGCCTGAGCTCTAGTGACTACCTGCACTGGTGCCGTGGAAGTGACGCTTCCTGAGGAGTCTACCACTAACCCAACAACGTTGATAGGGGTGATTTTTGGCATGCTATTGGGGTTCTTTGGGCAATCTCGTAAGAGATGCTCTTTTCCGCAATCTTGGCAAAAGCCTTGGATAGTCAAGGACTGAGGTTGTGTGGGCGGAGGCAAGGGACAATCACGAATGAGGTGATCTCCTTGGCATCTGTAGCACGGTCCTCTAGGAAATGGTGGTCGTACTTGCCTAGGTTGAGGTCTAGGGTTGGGGTTTGTATACATGACGTTCGTGTAATCTGACTCCCAACTAGGTTCGTTCGGCTCTTCACCATAGTAGGACTCGCCATGTTCTGGAGACTGCATGTAGTAAGCCTGGGGGCTATCCACATGGGTAGAATCAAAGCTATGATCACTTGGGTCATTTTCAGAGATCAAGGGTGTTACTGGTACTATGGCCCTATTCAGGTTTTCTTCTGCAACAGCATACTTTACTGGAATCACGTTAGCGGGGTTTGGGGGCTGTTGAGCTAGTACCGGTTGGGGTCTCTGTTGGGCCTGATATGGTTGCTGATAGGTTTGTTGGGGTCTAGCATATTGTGGTGGTGGATTTTGGTTCTGGTATCGGCCTTGTTGGTAGGGTTGCGGATAGGGTTGCCTAACTGCCTGCTTGTTGTATGGGCAGTCTTGTGCGGTGTGATTGGTGTATCTCCGTTCTATGGTGCAGTACTGGCTACTAGGGTTTACTTGGGGTTGAGCCATAATGGGACAGACGTTCGCCATATGGTCACCACCGCATGTATAGCATCTTTTCACAGGGGCAAACCTTGGGATTTGTTTGCTCGATACACCTAATTTCTGAGCTACCTTTTCGGCAAGTTCCTCAATTGATGTGGACTGCGTGGAAGAGTGACTAGATGCACTATCTGAATCTTTGTAGATTTTGGACAGCTCTAGCTCTTCTCCTAGGTTATCTTCAATGTCAATGCACATACGTACACACTCTTCTATAGTCCTAGGGTCTTTCAGATACACATAGGATCTCAATTTTGGACTCAACAATCCGTCAAGGAATAAGGCTACTTGTTTAGCAGATGTGGGTAGCTCCGAAATAGGGCACCTTTCAAGATATTGTCTAAATCTTCTTCCGGCAAGTCTCACAGTCTCTTGAGGGGTTTGTTTGAAGCTGTGAATCAGTGAGGAGGTGTTGTGCCTTATGCCACTCTTGGAGAACTCAATAATAAATGCTTCTAGGAGTTGGTCTATGCTCCTGAACTGGCGCTCATCCAATGGTTGAAACCATGTAAGTGCCGTATTCCTCAGGGTTAGACCGAAGGCATTGTACTGCGTGAATAGATCCTCAACTTGTTCGGCTCTCAAGACTTGCTTGAACTCCGCCACATGATCATAGGGATCTCCTGTGCCGTCAAAGTAATTCTTCATGGACTTAACTAGCTGGGTGGGTCTCAAAGTTCTTGTGTGCTCCCTAGGTCTCGGCAGAGGGAATCCATCTACATTTCTTTGGTTCCTGTGGGCTCTATGCATCTCGGGTTCTACCCTATTCGTCTCGGTTCTCGTTCTTTCTCTGCCCACTGGGTTGGCAAAACTTACTTCCGATCTATCTCTACTTCTGTCTCTTTGCGTATCATGAGCTTGGGAAGTTCCAGCCCCAGGGTGACCATAGGATACATTTGATCTAGGTTGGGGGAAAATAAATTCGCCCTTCCACGTGTAGGCATGCCTATCATTTTCTGTCACCACGAAGATCCGTTCTGAAGCATGATCTAAATAGGTCACTCTGCCTGGGCTATCCGGATCCTTAAACTCATAGATCATGATATTTCCTATGTCTGTCGGATGATTAGACTTATACCTCCAAAAGGCTTCATCAGTTTCTCGATTGAGGAGCAACTCTATGCTCTTGTTGTCTTGGGGGACCCATTCAGGCGTGATAACCCTAGTGAGAACTGATTTACCTCGAGGGGTTCTAGGTTCCGCACCCATGTTCCCTTGTTCTAGGTCACCTAAGTCCGCTTCTGAGATTACATTCCCAAAGTCATCGGTCCTATCAGGGTGACTAGTGACTACATATATAGTTCCTTCTTTGTCCAGGTATGCACCATTTTCAAACTTGACAGCTGGGTGCTCTAGTCCAATGGATTGATCAAGGTTTTTAATCTGGACCACAGATCTTCCTAGGCCGTCCTCATAGATGCTAGCACCTAGTCGGTTGGTCCTAAGATATTCCAACTGTGTTTTGTAAGGGCCTTCTACCCTGTACAAGTAAGGCACACCTGAACTTCCCGTAGGTCTGTCCATGCCTTGAGACATCTCTGATTCACTGGTATCAGAGCTAGGGTAATGAGAGTGGTGACTCAACTGTTGAGCCCAAGACCTTGCAGTGTGATTGACACTAGCCTCTGAAGACCTAAGGCTTTGTCTCTCTCTTACTAGGTGTCGTCCTGATCTAAGGTTCATATGCCTATCTAAGTAGCCCAATTCTTTGCCCAGAGTACAACCTCGTTGCCGATCAATTGGTACCAGTCACTTGATTCTTTTTAGTTATTCCTCGTGTTTAAAGTCTTGTCTGCTATTACGTCGTCAGGAATACTTGAATGTTCTTCGTACTTTCAGGTTGATCGTTCCACGTTAGGTTCTTTCCTTTATGTTGTCGACAGTACAGAGATTAAGTTTTTATCTTGAACTTGAGTTTTTAGGTAGTCTTCAACTTGATAGTGGCCTATCGTCGTCCTGACTTACTCCTACTTCTAATCGCTCTTAGCCTAGGCTAGGAATTGACGAAGAGGAGTTGAGAATATTCCGACCTTTCTTGCCGAACCTTGCTCTTTAGTGCTCGAGAAGTTGATTCTCAAGCGTGCGCAACACCCTTGCTTGGATACCCTCAATTGCTTCTCAATAGGCCTGCATAAATCCCAAGATTAGCTCCAAGTAGACCTTTCAATTGACAGACAATTTATTTCAGACACTTTTTTAATGACCCTTGTTCCCCCTTTTTTTATTGCTAAAAATTTCCTCTAGAGCTCCCTTGGTGTTTCTACCCTTCTGTGTGTCAACTTCCAAATATCCTATCTAAAAATCAACGCGTTATTCTTATAAAAAACAGTTGAGGGCGTGTAGTATATGTCACGAGCTTTCCGACAAGCTCTAGAGCTCCGAAAATGGATTTCGTATGAAAAAGTTATGACCGTTCAGGGTTTAGGGGGTTAACTAGACAAACAGATCCTTTCGGGGGTTTTAATGCATTTTCTAAGGCCTTCGTAAGTATATGAGTACATGAAAGTGCAAATATGCCCAAAATTTAGCCTAAATTTCCAAAAATTCACACCTTAATTTTTTGCCGAAAATGCCTGTCTATCGCGATAGACGGTGTCTGTCGCGATAGACACAATCTATCGTGGGGGCTGTCTGTCGCGATAGACGGTGTCTGTCGCGATAGACAGTGTCTATCGTGGATTTTTGTCTGTCGCGATAGACGGTGTCTGTCGCGATAGACGGTATCTGTCGTGAAATTCTGTCTGTCGCGATAGACGGTGTCTGTCGCGATAGACGCTGTCTGTCGCGGATTTCTGTCTGTCGCGATAGACGGTGTCTATCGTGGAATTCTGTCTGTCGCGATAGACGGTGTCTGTCGCGATAGACGCTGTCTGTCGCGGATTTCTGTCTGTCGCGATAGACGGTGTCTGTCGCGGATTTCTGTCTGTCGCGATAGACGGTGTCTGTCGCGATAGACGGTATCTGTCGTGAAATTCTGTCTGTCGCGATAGACGGTGTCTGTCGCGATAGACGCTGTCTGTCGCGGATTTCTGTCTGTCGCGATAGACGGTGTCTGTCGCGATAGACGGTGTCTATCGTGGAATTCTGTCTGTCGCGATAGACGGTGTCTGTCGCGATAGACGCTGTCTGTCGCGGATTTCTGTCTGTCGCGATAGACGGTGTCTGTCGCGGATTTCTGTCTGTCGCGATAGACGGTGTCTGTCGCGATAGACGGTATCTGTCGCGGATTTCTGTCTGTCGCGATAGACGGTGTCTGTCGCGATAGACGCTGTCTGTCGTGGGTTTCTGTCTGTCGCGATAGACGGTGTCTGTCGCGATAGACGGTGTCTGTCGCGATAGACTGAAAAAATGCAAATTTTTGAAAAACTTCTAGTGATCTAGAGTGCCCTCAAGGTGTAGGTTACAATGATAAACATGCATTCGCAAAATGTTAAGATTTTCTGTCTGTCGCGATAGACAGAGGCTGTCGTCCTGGGACCTGTGCAGAGCCTGTCGTACCTGCGCACACTGCTGGGGATGATGGTACAGCAAAAAACCTGCAAAATAGCTCAAGAAACATGCAAAAAACAGCGCATGCAAATTCGCTCTCTCGCTCTCTCTCACAAGTGAAATGAGGGAAATGAGATGGAGGTGGGGATATAGTCAAAAAACTGAAATTTTCGCGATGATGGAGATGGACATGGGAGATGGTGATGATGATGATGAAGAAGGTGAAGAAAGTAAAAGAAAACCGATGAGAGTGAAGAAAATACCTATGACTCCAACGCGTCAACTCTACGTCTTACCATCACACGCTCGTCCTCAAAGCTCGATCCCCGGCAACGGCGCCAAAATTTGGTGTAGCTCAATGATGAGTAGCACCTCCTTTAATGTCAATCCGGGAAGACGTGAGGATGGTATGAAGACCTCGAGCAAGTGGCGGCACAAGTGCGTGAGTGAGAAGCACACAAACATGCACACACATACACACACACGCGCACACACGGCAAGACAAAGAGAGAGGATCAAGGAGTTCTTTAGATTACTTTCAAAAGCTCTTACAAGTTCGTTTCAATTACAATCTAACCTCAAAAATGAGCTCTCTAGCTCTTTTTATAGTTTTTGACTAGCTTTTGGCCCTGTCCAGACCTAGTGTCCGGCCTAGTTAAAAATTAGGTTCCAGGGCTTATTTGAGGGCTCAAACGAAGTCTAAAAATTATGAAATTTGGTACGATGGTACTTCTAATACTCCTCAAGCTCGAGGACTCCTCGGCTTGCACAAAATGGAGTCTAATCTACCAAAAACGGGATTTACAATGTTTGTGTAGTGATTAAAATCACTTGGGTTGTACATAATCTATGGGAAAAAATGATCTGGCCTTGTTGCCGTATTGTGCATGACTCCTTTATTGCTTTGTATGCCAACACACAACCTACTGGTGGAGGTAATATGTATCTTCCAATTGCCTATGCGAGTAGACAAATGAATGCAGCGAAACGAAACTATACCACCACCGAACGGGAAGGATTAGGCATGGTGTATGCGGTTAAAAAGTTTAGACACTATTTGCTTGCAAACAAGTTGAAATTTTTTACCGATCACCAAGCTCTATTGTACCTGGTAAACAAGCCATGCAATACAGGCAGATTAGTAAGATGGTTCCTCTTACTAATGGAATACAACTTTGAGGTAGTGGTGAGAAAGGGGAAGACTCACTTGAGAGCAGATCATCTCTCAAGGCTCACTTCAGGAGAGTCCCCACAAGGAGTATCAGATGATCTTCCTGATGCTTACTTGTTTAATTTGGAAGTTGTACCACAGTGGGCCAAGACCGTAGTTCCAGTACTAACATATGGGCCTAAACATCTAGTAGTCAACACGCCAGATAGGGAGGTAGTAAAGGCCCAAAAATACCATATCATAGCAGGGAGTATGTATAAACATACGGATCAAGGAATATTAGCCTGTTGTGTGGAAGAGGACGAGTATGCGAAGTGGTTGCAATTAGCACATGTGGGTGCATTAGAGCAAAACTACTCAAAAAAAAGAACCTTACAAACATTGAGGAGACTTGGAGTACACTGGCCAATTATGGAAGCTGATGTCCATAGAATGTGCAAGGAATGCCCAATCTGCTGCACTAAACCACCAGTGGAACATGCCACTCTTTATCGAGTGTGTTTAGTGCCAGATTGGAGTGAACCATTAGTAGCCTTCTTGGGACGAAAACATTCCCTCAAGATATGACTTTGGCTAGACAAAGGAGTTTGGAACAAGAAGCCTTAGATTACACAATCATTGGTGATAATTTATACAAACGTGGTAAAGATGGTTACCTAAGACTGTGTGTCCATGAGAGCGAATACATCAAGATATTAGAAACTGCTCACCAAGGTGTAGCAGGAGGACACTTTGGTCCGGATCGGGTGATCAAGGCAATACTATTTGCAGGATTTTGGTGGCCCACTCTCCACATGGATGCACACACCTACGTGAAGAGGTGTGAGGTTTGTCAGCAGACTCAGTATCCTATACGCAAGGATGAGATGCCATTGAAACCTATGATGGGTGGACGTGCATTCTCTAAGTGGGGAATAGACTTTGTGGGTCCTATTAATCCCCCCACTAAGGGTTCACATGCTGAGTATATCATTGTGGCCACAAACTATCTAACCAAGTGGGTAGAAGTGAAAGCCACTACGAAGAATGATGCTCAAACGACAGCAAAGTTCTTATTTGAGAATGTGTTCACTAGATACGGATTGCCAATAGAGTTAGTAAGTGATAGAGGGACTCACTTCTTAAATGAAGTCATTGAAAATCTTCTTCAAGCGTTCTTGGTGATACACAAGAAGTCTGCTCCCTATCACCCACACGCTAATGGACAAGTTGAAAGCACAAATAAGATTTTATGCAATGTGCTCACCAAATTAGTGAATAATAAACGCTCTGATTGGGACAAATAGCTACACCACGCTGTTTGGGCATACCGAGTTGCCTATAAAACGGTACTCCAAGCCACACCCTTTCAGATGGTGTTTGGCCAGAATGCGGTGCTACCATTGGACTTTTTGATACCTACATTGAGAGTAGCACAGGAGTATAATTGGACAGGGCATGAGCTCTCTGTTAAGATATCAAGCTCAACATGTGATGATCCAAGATGACACGTATCAGTTTTTCGTTTCTCTAACATGTATAGTGGTCATACCGATATATATCAGGGATACTTCATTGAGCTTTATTAGATTTATCTACCGAGAGTGATGGCACATTTGTTTCTTGCCAGCTCACTCATTCGCGGATATTAGGTTTTTCCTTATGTACTAATCTTTATATATTGCACTTGTTGTATTCTTGTTTTTTAGGTCATTCTTGTACATTCCTTTTATGTAATAGAAGAAGAAGAAGAAGATCATTCTTCCTTGCCTCAATCTATGTGTGTGCTTCTCCTTGAGAGTGAGAGTGTGTGTGTGAGCTCTCTTCCTTATCTCCTTCCTCGTGACATGGTATCAGAGCCAGCATGGCTGTAGAGAGCTCGTGGAGAAGGCGACGGTGAAGACTACGCGGCAAGGCATGGAGAAAACGCGATTTCACAAACGGCCTCCGTTTGCTATGAAAATCGCCGTGAAGGTATCTCGACCTCCATTTCGAGCCATCTCGACCTCCGTTTCGAGCCCGCAAGGTGGGGCCCATAGAAAAACCAGATCAATTTCAAAAATTGTAACTTGCATTGTGTTCAGCGACACTCATATATTCCAGATCCACAATTTCAAGGGATTTCGTGTACTGTTGATACACGAAAACTGTGTTTTTCTGAGATCGAACTGTCACGTCATAGTGCGATAGTGTTCAAGCAGAAGTGCTGCTTGTAGTGTTTTGCAGTGTTGTGAATTGTTGCAGAAATGGCAAACGCAAATGGAATGAGTCAGCTTATGAGCGATAAGCTGGACAAGAACAACTTCCATGCTTGGAGATTCAAAATGACGAATTTTCTGATGGGAAAAGGCTATTGGAAGTACATCGAAGGAGAGAATGAAAATGCTCCGCAGTTACCAGAAAGGAATCGGATTGCAGATCAATTAAGAGCAAATGAGGAATGGAATCAAGGAGCATGAAAGGTAATGTATTGGCTATCTGTTAGCATACAGGATAGCATGATTGGACACATACAGGATGCCAAGACTCCAAAAGAGGCTTGGAACAGCTTGGTCACTTTGTATGAGACTAATACAAAGGCATGGAAATTGCAACTCAAGAACGAGCTGCATACATTGGAAAAGAAGAGCATGTCGGTAAGTGACTACACTCTTAAAATCAAAGGCATATGTGAGTCACTTGCATCTATTGGCGTGAATGTAGATGATGATGATAAGGTGGAAGTGTGCCTTCGTGGTTTAGGAGCTGCATATAAGCAGTTCAGAACTTCCATACAGACCAGGGAAAATATTCCGAATTTTGTTGATCTGGTATCTATGCTGATTATTGAAGAAAAGAATCTTGGTGAGGACTCAAACTCCCAAGGAAAGCCCAGTTCTGAGTAGGTATTCTACTCTGGTAGAGGAAGAGGCAGAGGTAGAGGTTTTGGAAGTGGAAGAGGAAACAGTAACCAAGACCAAGGTCAACAACAGAATCATGCAGGAGGAAGAGGACAGTTTCGAGGCAGGGGGAGCCAAAGAGGTCGCAGAAATTTCCAAAGAAATGATTCAAGTAATGATAGTAAAGGATGCTGGAATTGTGGTAAACCTAGACACTTTGAACGTGATTGCAGGTTAAAGAATCAAAATAACAGAAGGTAGCAAAACAACTATGCATCCACAAGTGCAGATGATTCTGAGAAGCTGTTTATGGTTCAACATCACATGATGAATACGATGTGTGCTGGTGTTTCAAAATCGAATGATAATGTCTGGTATGTTGATTCAGGTGCTTCAAATCACATGACCAGTCATGCAGAATGGTTTAGTAGTTTGCAAAAAATGCCAATTCTTGGATATGTTGAAACAGGTGATGATACATCGCATCCTATTGAGCATACAGGAAACATAGCATTGTCTATGGAGGACGGGAAGGTAAAACATCTTGCTGATGTGTTGCATGCTCCAAATATAACAAAGAATCTGGTTCTGTTGGACAAATGGTTGACCAAGGATTCAAGTCAGGTTCAATGCTGATGGATTATATGTAGAAGAGTACAAGCAGGATGGACGATTGGTTGCCAAAGGAAACAAAGTGGGTAGGATGTTCACCTTAAATGTGAAGATTCCTGAAATGAATGCAACCATGTTTGCAAAAGGTGCAGGAGTTATTGCAGATATAGAGATATGGCACAAACGGATTAGACATGCAAACTTGCAAAGGCTGAAAATGATGCAGTCAAAGGAGATTGTCCATGGACTACCAAATTTCAAAGTTGCAAAAATGCAAAAGGTATGTGCAACATGTCAATTTGGTAAACAGTCAAGAGCATCATTTCCACATGACAAGCATGTTAGTGAGAATGTACTAGAAGTAGTACATAAAGATGTTTGGGGTCCAGCAAAGACCACATCTATGGGCGGTTGCAGGTTTTATGTTACCTTCATTGATGATCATATACGCAAAGTATGGGTATATTTCATGAAAGAGAAGAGCGAGGTGTTCACTCACTTCTAGAATTTTAAAGCTATGGTGGAAAAGCAGACAGGGAAGTACATTCAAACATTAAGATCTGATGGAGGAGGTGAATACATGTCAAATGAGTTCAGCAGTTTTCTAAAAAATCATGGAATTTGGTGTCAGTTTTCATGCAGGGACACACCACAACAGAATGGTGTTGCTGAACGCAAAAATAGACATATTGCAAAAATAGCAAGAGCCTTGATGGCTGAGAAGAATATGCCTCATTTTTATTGGGCAGAAGCTATGCACACTGTTGTATACATCATGAACAGAACTCCGACTGCTGTTGTACATCAACTTACACCTGAAGAGAATTTTACAGGTAAAAAGCCAAACTTATCACATCTGAAAGTTTTTGGCTGTATTGCATATGTACATGTTCCAGATGAGTTGAGGACGAAGCTTGATCCGAAAGCAGAAAAATGTGTCTTCATTGGATATTCCCTTGAGCAAAAGGGGTACAAATGTTATAACCCACTCACACGACAGGTGAAGGTGAGCAGAGATGTGGTATTTGATGAAATGTCAAGCTTCTATGTAGATGCCAAAGAAGGACTGAATCTTGAACCAAATGACAAAGAAAATGCTGAAAAATCTAGTGCAGAATCTCAAGTTTTGAGTGCACTGGATGCATCACCAAGCAATAGTTCCAACTCAAATCCATGGAGTGGAAGATTGCGTGAAAATTTCAGTCCAGCAAATTCATCAAATACATCCAAGAAAGGTAAAGAAAAGCTTTCTGCTGGTAGTAAAACAGGTGCAAGTTTTGATTATGTTGATGGAGATTCAAGTGGTTCAGAAAAGAGTATTGATGAGGAACTTGGATTGCCCTCTGTGAAGACTCTAGGAGTAAGAAGGGCACATGCAGATGATACAAGAAGAAGTGACCCAGGACCAAGAAGATCTGGGAGGATGCGTAATTCAGTGCAACGATTGACATATGATAGTTACATGGCTCGCCATTGTGCCTACATGACAAAGGTAATACAAGATGTTGAACCTTCTTGTTTTGAAGATGCAATTGGTAATGTAGATTGGGAAAAAGCTATGGATGAGGAGATGGTTGCACTTTATGGAAATGATACATGTAAGCTGGTTCCATTGCCACAAGGAAAGAAATCCATAGGCTGCAAATGGGTTTACAAGGTAAAGCATAATGCTGATGGTAGCATAAGCAGGTATAAATCACGATTAGTAGCTAAAGGTTATGCACACACATATGGCATTGATTATGAGGAAACATTCAGCCCTGTAGCTAAAATATCTACTATCAGAACACTTGTTGCATTAGCTACAGCAAAAGGATGGACTTTGCATCAGATGGATGTGAAGAATGCTTTCCTACATGGTGAGTTACAGGAAGAAGTATATATGGACCAGCCACAAGGATATGAAGATTCAAAGCATCCAGAATATGTTTGCAGGTTGCAAAAGGCTTTGTATGGGCTGAAGCAAGCCCCTCCTGCATGGCATGCAAGGATTGCTGATTACTTAACCAGCATTGGGTTCTCTATGTGTGATGCAGATCACTCACTATATGCAAGGAAGGTTGATGATGGCATCACTATTGTGGCTATTTATGTTGATGACCTGATTGTAGGTGGTGATAATGAAGAAAGCATCAAAGAGGTAAAGAAACTTCTTATGCAAGAATTCGACATGAAAGATCTTGGTGTGCTGCGCTATTTCTTGGGCATTGAGTTTATACATACAGAAACAGGTATATGGATGTCGCAAAGGCAATATGCCTTGAATATGCTGCAAAAGTATGGTATGGCTGATTGTAAGCCAATTTCTATGCCATTAGATCAGAATTTGAAATTGGATACTACATCAGGTGAAGCATTGGAAAATGCTACTATGTACAGGAAAAGTGTGGGAAGTCTTATATATCTCACAATTACAAGGCCTGATCTAAGTTATACTGTTGGACTTGAAAGTCAGTTTATGCAGGTTCCCAGGAAGCCACATTTGGATGCTCTGAGGCGCACTCTACGTTATGTGAGTGCTACTTTGGATTATGCATTGTTTTATGAAGCTGGTGTGGAGTTGCAGGTTCATGGATACACTGATGCAGATTGGGCTGGTAGTACTCCAGATAGAAGATCTACTAGTGGCTTTCTTTTCTCACTTGGAGGTGCAGCTATTACATGGAGCAGCAAGAAGCAACCCACTGTTGCTTTGTCGAGTACAGAGGCTGAGTATAGAGGTGCTACAATGGCAGCATGTGAGGCATCATGGCTGGAGATGTTACTTGCAGATTTAGGTGTGGAAGTGCAAAAGCCTATCACTATCTATTGTGATAATCTTAGCAGCATACAGTTAGCACGGAACCCTGTTTTCCATGCTAGAACAAAGCATATCGAGGTACATTATCACTTCATCAGAGAGAAGGTATTAGCAGGTGATATTGATCTTGTTTATGTGAGAACAAATGAGCAGGTTGCTGATATTTTCACCAAAGCACTTGGAGCTGAGAAGTTAAAGAAGTTTCGAGAGATGCTTGGATTACAGGATATGGTGTTGAGCTTGAGGGGGAGTGTTGAGATATCAAGCTCAACATGTGATGATTTAGGATGACACGTATCAGTTTTTCGTTTCTTTGATATGTATAGTGGTCATATTGATATATTTCAGGGATACTTCATTGAGCTTTATTAGATTTATCTACCGAGAGTGATGGCACATTTGTTTCTTGCCAGCTCACTCATTCGCGGATATTAGGTTTTTCCTTATGTACTGATCTTTATATATTGCACTTGTTGTATTCTTGTTTTTTAGGTCATTCTTGTACATTCCTTTTATGTAATAGAAGAAGAAGAAGAAGATCATTCTTCCTTGCCTCAATCTGTGTGTGTGCTTCTCCTTGAGAGTGAGAGTGTGTGTGTGAGCTCTCTTCCTTATCTCCTTCCTCGTGACACTCTCTTCTAGAATTCTTGATCTGGAACGACTAGGTGAAACAAGACTAAGAGTGGCAGCGGGAATATATGCAGCTAAGAAAAGACAGAAGGCATACTTTGATGCCCATGTTAAAGATAAAGGCTTGAAGGCAGAAGATCTAGTACTATTCTACACCCTGAAGCAACATGCAAGAAAGTTAGAGAAGCGTGGCTATGGACCTATGATCATAAATAGGATTTCAACTAGTGGAGCAGTACAACTAGCCACTTTAGAAGGCGATGTTCTCCCTAGCTACATAAGTGGATGTAGAGTCAAGTTATATCAAGAACCCCTCACAAAGGAAATGCTAAATCGACTCAATACTGCAAAGAAACGTAAGGAAGAGGAAACACGAATTCGAGAAGAAGCACAGGCTGAAGCTTTAGAACGCATTCGACGAATGAAATTGAGAAGGCAAGGTAGAGATCAACCCATGACTGATGCTCATAAAGCTCTAGGTTATAACATAGCCATGTGTGAGACCTCAGGTGAACGGTCCCATAGGATAGTTGATCGATGACCTTTTGTGACCCTAGCAGTAGGGCATGGAGAGAGTGCAAACACCGTGAGAGCTTTAATTGATTCAGGAGCAGCCACTAGTGCAGTTCGGCTTTCTTATTGCCAACAACTGCAATTGAAGGTACAACCTATAGAGGCATATCTGATAGGATTAGGAGGAGTTGAAACTCCTTGCATGGGAGAGGTGGAACTTCCCCTCTACGTTCAAGAGACCCTAATGTCAGCAAAGGTGCTAGTATGTGAAGACGAGGATCTTACCAAACCTCTTGTCTTGGGCCAAGGCTGGATCTATGATCATGCAGGCAACCTCAACCTAAGAAGTGGACTTCTTCAGGCTTGGGTGGGCCAAAACCTCCTCACAATTGAATTAGAAAATCAATCACTCATACCACTAGAAGAGGCACCGACTCCTGGTCCTTCCAAGAACCCACATAAAGATAACAATGTTGTACTTGTCCAAAGTTCTATGGTGCAGAGGTTTGTCACTTTTACCGAAGGAACAGAAGTCAATGAGGAGTTCCCAATTGTTCCAAAGAAGATTCTAAAAAGGCAGGTTGAGCATCACAGGACACTAAGGAGACCGATGATCAAGAAGCAGGAGCACCAACCTGTGCAATACGGAGTACCTCGTGGCATGAAGCAGATCTGGATACGCAACAAGGAAAAACCACGGCCCCAGAGGCAGGTTCTCAAAAGAGCATCAAGCAAGCCACACTGTCAAGGACTAAAACGAAGGAGTTCCCTAGGCAACAATCTAGACATACCATTTCTATTTGGGTCCCTAAGCAGTCAATGAAGGCAATCCCTAATGCTAGACGGATATGGGTGCCCAAGGCCTGCTTACAAGCCCAAATAACTTCACCTCGAGTCACTAGCTTAAATCAACACTCACAAGTACTCTTGGCAAACAGCTCAGGGCAGATACCTACACCTCACACTGCTACACCTTCGGTCAAACCTAGAAATTTCTGGAAATGGGTACCCAAAAGGTCCCAACTCCAGCACAATCTAGTTCATAAATCTTTCCCTATCATCAGCTCTAAGAGCTACGAATCCTCAATCAAAGTTTGGAGACTTAAACCCTGTATCAAACCCCCTGACACAATTTTGTAAATCCATCCACTCTGAGGTAGGTGCATTCTGAGAACATTGCATATCCCAAGTATGCATCTAGGATGACAAAAACCACTACCCACCACTCAAATCTATCACAAACACTTCACCTCTAACCACTAACCATCTGGATTGTCATGTTAGTATTGTGGAGGGAACACCAATGCATCCTGTTTCCTATGCAACACTAATGTGCCTTTCTTATTCTAGCAGATAAGCATCAAAAGTTTCATGGTGGCAACAGCAGGCACGAGCTCCCAAGCAGGCCCTAGTACTCAAAACAATTGGGATACCATGCCCGTGGAGGCTCCATTGATAGCGAGGCGTGAAAGTTCCTGAATGTGCGAAGAATTCCATCTCGGATCCACCGAGTGGCCTAACAGAAAGAGTGAAAGGACATTCTCATTGGTTCAATGAGATGCCAGGAGATTCGGGAGACGAAGATCATATCTGGGAGTCCAAGTTGGAATTCGGAGGAGTTTGGTGGACCTTTCAATTCTTCACACGAGAATTTGAAGCATTACAAAATGTAGCTTCTCTTCAAGATATCTGGCAGAAGGCGGGGTTACAGGATTATTTTAGTGCATCTCTGCCTAAACCTGATTTCCTTAGGTGATATTACTTGATTGCCACTTTGAAAGCGACAGGATACAAAGATCATTCAGGCACATTCTTGGTGCCCTCTTTATTAAACCAGGAGGAAATGAAAAAGTTCGAGTTGAACATCACCTTAATCAGGGAGGCCCTTCATATGTATGGCACCCATGTACCCTCCGATCGAGATCCTTTGATACCGGAGTCTATGAAGAACAATAAACTCAAGAAGTTGAAAGAAATGTGTGCTCTCACCCCAAACATTTATATACCATTGCAAATGTGTCTTCAACATTTTGCATTTCCCGCACAAGACAGATTCACACAGCCTCATAAGAAGATCTGGTATGGGTTATACCTAGCGGAGATTGGAGCTTACCTATCAAAATGCCAGTGTGGATCCTTGACCAGTTATATGAAGCAGGCAAACGAGGCATGAGAAAGCCTACTTTGAATGGTTGTTGTGCGATTACAAGAATTATCTACCGATGCCTTGCCTATGATGTGCCGATCGCACGGGCCCTTAAGTACTCACAGTTGGAATTCTTCCAGGGGCGGAAATCAGGGGTTCAACCCACTAAAAGAATGCGTGGATCACTTTCACAGGTTCTAATTCCTCGTGAGAAGCCCCCTGTAGAGAAGAAGAAGAACAAGTAGCCCCTTTCACGATCCACCTCCAAGGACCACAATCAAGGGGCGTGGTACAACCCACTCCATCAGCCCCTCCACTACCCTCGGATGCTGAGCTGGCATCCATGGCTACATTGGGAGAGGATACATCCTTCGACTTTGAGAGATTTTTGCAAACAGCACACTTATCTGAGAATGAATTCTTTTCTGACAATGAGGGTCCAGGATCATCATCCCAGAGAGAACGACCACATAGCACGGCATGAAGAGTACATTGGGAGGATGAGGCACAACACACTCAGGCGGGAGGCACACATGAACAAGAGGAGATGCAGAGGAATGAACCAGAGGAGAGTGAGGAGGAAGCCCCCGCCTACACTGCACAACTCAAACGACTCTACAAAACAATCAAGCAAGTGTAGAAAAGGCATAAGTTGTCACAAGAGCCAAATAGAGCACTGGTGAACTAGATGCTGCAAGCGGAAAATGTAGACCCTCATTTTGTAGAATCATTGAATCTTTTGGCAAATACCTGTGGAATCGTGGAAGCCATGAGGACCATGGTATATTGTAATACCCCTCAATATGACCAACGAAGGATCGATACGCGACCGCGAAGGGGAAAGATGATCCAAATGGAAGTCTCTACCTCACTCCCTACCACCACTCAAGAAGATGTTCACATGACCAGCCCAACTAACAGTGATGAACCAGATGTAAATATACAGATACCATCTCCACCATCACCTCCCATCCAGCCCTCAGAACCCCTCACCACTAGCCTTACTAAAAAACCCACAACCATCCTTACGGGACCTATGCCGCACACCACCATTTTGCCCTTCTCACCTATCCCTACCTCTATCATTGCTTGCCCAGTTTCCGAACCTCAGATAGGTCACCCCGCCACCCAACAAACCATCATCCGTCACCCTTCTTGTCTACCAGCCCTCGGACACCCACATGGCCCTACCCAAACGTTAACACACCCATTTCCCTTCACCACTACATTTCCTCTTACCCAACCCCAAACCATTGAATCCCTCTTAACCTCCTCAGAACCAACTCAAGCCACCCTACCTCCATTTTTGGCAAACCTTGTTTGTAAATATGATGCAACAACTTGATGATTATAATAGAAATCCCCTTTCCCACCCCACCTCCCCCACATTCACGGCCACCACTAACATGCCACCAACCATTCCAGTATTCACAATTCACACTTCACACACAGTCACGTCCGATCCCATGGACATTTCACCATCCACAAGACCACCTACCACCATTGTTGTTCCAACATCATCACATTTCACTTCACTCACGTCACCATTTCCAATCACTATAGGCACAACATCTACTTTTCCCTTCCCCATTTCCTGACCCCTTGCATCTTCCACCTTTACCCTTGCATCCACCTCATTTAGTCAGGCACTAGACACTATGCTCGAACCGGCCGCCCAGCTTAAACAAGAATACAGATTATTGGAAGAAAACAATAAGGAGTTGTGTACTCTGTCATCCCATCTCCAGGCACGTGTCAATGCCTTGGAATTGAGTAATGCAGGATTACAACAAGAAGTTACCACCCTCCAACAATCGAATGCAGAGCTTGAAGCCAAGTATACAGAGACGAGTAAGGCTATGGAAGAACAACTCAGAGACCAGCTGGCTCGCAATGCTAGACTACAAAGAAACATGGCCTTACTTTGCCGCCACTTAGCAGCTGCTCAAGAAGAGAACAAAAGACTACAGCAACAAAACCAGGAGAACTTAGAAGCAGCCATTGAAAACACCCCAGGGGCACCTATAGACCCTGCCAAATTCCAAGTCATTCCATCAGAGCACATTCAGCAGGTATTGGAAGATTATGCGACCCTCTTGGAAGCACACAACCAGCTAGCAGACCAGCTCATAGAACTACAAAGATCCCAAGTGCTCCCATCACACCCAATAGAACCTAAAGAGATGGTCAATGCTGCTACTTCACCAGAACCCGAATCTTCAACGGCCAATGAAGGGTGCTTGAGCTACGACAACAAATTGCAGAATTAAAGATTAAGTTGCTACAGTATGAACAACCCCCCTCTCCACCCGCTCAACCAATAGAAGAGGAGGCCATCACCATTCCAGTGGAGGACACATTTGAAGATACTTATGAGCCTCAACCTTTTCCAGGAGGCACAACCACTGACGAGGGACAAGACACATACGAGGAACCCCCTCCGGCATGGATGAAATAGGTAGAAGAGATGGGGGTGACTCACAAGGAGCGTATCTCAACTCAGATGGTGGCCATGAAAACTATCGAGGAGACCATACTTCAATCGGAATATTTCAAGCACTTGGCTCCTAAGCAATTGATAACCAGTTCAGAGTTACAGTATAAGCCATACTTTGTACTGTTGGCAGACTACAACGGTGAGATCAAACGCAAAACCAACAAGTACCCTACTTTTGCTACCCAATTTGAACCCGAGGACATTCCATAGGATGCCCACAAAGGGAACATATACCAACCCACCTGGAGGCAAAAGTTACTGGAGACCTATCCGGAGATGCTACGAACATGGGATCACGCACCCATGCACTTGAAGTATAACAATTGCTTCGGGCCAGTGCAACGAAGAAGATCATGGAAGGCATTTGCCATAAAAGTTAAGAACAATGCCAATTGCAAAGAATGGCTCAATTACCCCGCCATTGCACCCCCAACCGGCACACCTACTGTAGCTTACATGATGGCTACCATTAGACATTGGATGCCACGCCTCCACCCCATGCCTGACGTCGTTGCGCAGATGATGTTCAAGATACTGGACATGATGCAAGTAGTGTTAAAGACTTTCCGCAATGTACGTCACATCCAGCTGCCAATTCCGGCTTCATAAATGGTAATTATGACCTACTTTATGATATGAGCACGACCCCGAGTATTCGAGTTGCTTATGCATGGCATGCAAGGATCAGATATCTCCCTGCCTGCTACAAGAAAACCTTTGATGACATGTTCACCACGGGGTTTTGGGAATCACACTAAGAAGTGTTCGCGCCACGCCCAACTCATCTGCTACAATTATTCGTGTGCGAACAAACAATGCATTCAGATCTCTACACCACGCCACAACCTGACATGCCTGGCATAGTTAATTGGGATGCCTTGCAAAGAGACCTGGTCAAGGGACTACGGATCAGAGAACAAGAGGTGGCAACCGACATACTACAGCACTACATTGATCAAACTGCCGAGCAAAGGTCTATCAGAGACGACAGACGCTAGGGAGGGGAGAGTGTTGGCATTATACGGGAAGAAGCAAGTACGGGTAGACATGCAGATCTAGCACTGAGGCATCCCATCGTTTTTTTCCAGTCCTGACATCATTTTGAAAGTGATTCTCATCACTAACAACCATTGTAAGTACCGTTTCATCTTTTTCTAGCTCCATTTTGTGCAAGTCAAGGAGTCCTCGAGCTTGGGGATCCTTAGAAGTAGTTTCCTGCCAATTTTCATATTTTTTAGATCTCGTTTGAGCCCTCAAATAAGCCCTGGAACCTAATTTTTAACTAGGCCGGACACTAGGTCTGGACAGTGCCAAAGCTAGTCAAAAACTATAAATAGAGCGAGAGAGCTCATTTTTGGGCTAGCTTCTTGTAGTTTTGAGTTTGTATGAGAACTTGGTTATAATAGAAGCAATTCCATTGTCCTACTCTCTTTGCTCTTGCCGTGTGTGCACGTGTGTGCACGTGTGTGTGTATGTGTGTGCATGTTGGTGTGCTTCTCACTCACACATTTGTGCCTTCACTTGCTCGAGGTCTTCATACCATCCTCATGTCTTCCCGGATTGACATTAAAGGAGGTGCTACTCATCACTGAGCTACACTTATACATGTCAACTACTCCGTCAGGCTCACAGTTCAGCTTATAAACCCACGTAGTGTCAATTGCCTTCTTGCCAGGAGGCAAGTCACATAAAGACCAAGTACCATTCATCATTATAGCATCATATTCAGATTGCATAGAAGCCATCCAATTTTCTAAATTTTGTGCTTCATCAAATGAAACAGGCTCATTCTCATCACAGAGACTAGACACAGCCATAGCATAGCAATCTGATGCAAAAGAGGCACTATTAGAGCCTGAACGAGTACAATATGATAGAAGCATGTAATTTGATGTCATGCAAAGTTTGCACCAGCCATTTTGTCATAGTTTTTGCCTGTTGAATATCAGCTCTCTCATCAACAAGTGCATCATCTAAATCTGCATCAGAAATGGAATGATCTACATCATCACATGAAACCTGCAAAGGTTGAGAAGTTGCCTCATTAGGACCAACACTAGACTCTCCACCTATAAAAAGAGGAAGCAAAGTATCATACATGTCTTTGGAGCTAAGAGATGTCTCCTTAGTACATGAAAGTAACACCTGAATATCATCTTCCACAAAAATAACATCACGGCTAACCAAAATGCATTTAGTCTATGGATGATACAGACGATAGCCTTTACTTTCAGAATTGTACCCAACAAAAATACATTTTACTGCTTTATCATCCAATTTTCTGCAATGTTTTTCAGGCACTAATGCATATGCTAAACAACCAAAAACACGAAGATAAGCAATAGATGGCTTGTGACCATGCGAAGCCTCATATGGAGTGATAAACTGCAGCACTTTAGTGGGATGCCAGTTAAGTACATATGTTGCACACATAACATCCTCAAGCCAAAAACTATGTGGTCAAGCCTGACTCTTGACCATACACCTCGCCATCTCCATGAGTGACATGTTCTTCCATTCAACAACTCCATTCTATTGAGGTGTATACGGCACTGTACACTGATGTTTTATCCCACGTTTAGCCAGAAACGCATTAAAATCAGAAGACATATATTCCCCCCTCGATCAAAACGGAGGGTGCCTATTTTTACATGCTGATAGATTTTCAGCCAAAACCAAAAACTGTTTGAAGCATATAAACACTTCGAACTTTGCTTTCAATGGATATACCCATGCATGCCTGAAAAATCATCGATGAAAATCACAAAGTAAAGATAGTTTCCAAAAGAGGGTGTCAACATAGGACCATAGACATCACTATGAACAAGCTGCAATTTTTTAGTAGCTCGAATTGAACCATGTTTTGGAAAGGAGGAATGCTGCATTTTGCCCAAAATATGGCCTTCACATATTTTTACTAGGTGCCTCAAGTTTGGGCAAAGAGGACACCATTTCAAATTTCTGCAAGCATAGCAAACTAGCAAAATTCAAATGACCAAAGTGTGCATGCCAAAGCTTTGCATGTGACATAGCGTGAGAATCATGTATTGCACATGTTGAATCATTCATAGATTTTTCATAATCTATGAGCTTATATAGCCCACGAGATGAATGATAGAAGCAATAATCACATTGTCATTTGACAGATCATGAACTGTACATATATCATCAGCAAATTTCACAACCAAGCCAATCTTGGCTAAAGCCGAAACTGCTTAGCACAAATAAAGCATCTAAAAATGTAAAAGAACTACCATCAGTAGTAGTCAAAATTATCTTACCAACTCCCATAACAGGATAAGAGGAGTTGTTGGCACATGTAACAGTATTTCCTGTAGGGACAGGCTCCAGTGAAGAGATGAAACTACAAGGTAATATGTTTGGTCGCCCCACTATCAAAGTATGTTTGTGTCAAAACTACAAACAGTAGTAAATGCCCATTCTTCATCCTCCACAAGATTAGCAGACTTTGTTTTCAGTGTAGAGGTCTCTGCAACAACCATTCTGGCCTCTTTCTTCTTTGCCTCTTTAACAGCCAATTTTGGACAGCTCTTAATGACATGATCATTTGCTTTACAGTATTTACAAAACAATTTCTGCTTTTCTGATTTCTTCTCATCTTTGTCTTCCTTCTTCAATTGTGCAAAATTAGCAGATTTCTGCTTACTAGTAGAAGAGCTCCGTTTTCCTTTGCCCTTCTGACTAGCCAGGAAATCTTGATCTGCAACATGCATAATGGACCTATTCTACCTAGATTGATCTTCCTATAATAGAAGAGAAACTAACTCTTCAAATATTAAGGCATTTGGATTGTCTTTCATCATCAAATGAAGGGTAGAAGAAAAACTCTAATATCAGTCGAGAAGAACATTCTGAACAGTCTGCAAAAGTGAACTATTAAGAAGGACTTCATCAGAAAAAATCAATTGTTCCTTCAAATCCTTGATCTTTGTCTGAAAATTGTCCATAGAATCACCTTCATTCATGTGCTCACTCTCCAACTATTTTCGGAGGTAAGCAACACGAGCCTCATTCCTAGCTTGGTACAATGTGGTAAGTGTATCCCAAGCATCCTTAGTTGTTTTGCAAGAGTGAATGTGGGGAATAATGGCACATTTGACAAATAAGGCTATCAATGCATGTGCCTGAGCATCTCTGCCATCACAACAAATTTTCTCTACAGTAGGTGCAACAAAAATAGCAGCATGAATAGGAATCTACAGAATATCACCATCTTCAACACCATCTACATCAGCTTCAGTACCTGTCTTTGTAGTACCTGTATTCGCAGGTGCAATAGGATGTTTTTCAACACCTTGCACAATATTCCATAATCCTTTTGTGACTAATACATGACGCATCATATAAGCCCACAATGGTTAATTCATACCATCCAATTATCCTCAACATCCAACATACAGAATACATCACTAGTTTCAACCATGGCCACTAACTAAAATACTCTGATGCAGAAAAATGATTGTGTTTGAAAAAGTTGAATAGAACTACCCTGATCAGTTCTGCTAAACATGTACTAGACTTCGAGATGCTTTAGTAGCGAACCGAAATTGGTATATATCTTTGGCACAAAAAGAAAAAATAGCCGACACAAGCAGTGCGATAGTGTGTTCGAAGGCCTAAACGAGCTTAGATCGTGATTTCAGCACCACACAGCAGAGTTGTTTCAATCTCGTTATCACCCTGAGTATGCACACCAAATTTTGTGTGATTCTAATACTATGATTGGAGGAGTGGCGACGATGCCCTAGATGAAGGGGCAACCTGCTCTAATACCAATTGTTGGATTTTGAGGTCTATGGAAGCATGCAAACATCACAAGGAAGATGAAGGAGCTTGGAGCACAACACACAATACTGAATGTATTACCACTAGAATGTACAAAGATAAGTAGCCTATAGGGCAATAGGCATACATACAAGCCAGGGGAAAAAACCTCCTAAAGAGGGAAAAAAGTGCCCCGGTGGTCCTAGTGTGTTCACACACATCACTACCAAAATATGTCAACAAAAAACAGTAATAGAAAGTCATTTCCTTAGTTACATTATGTTGAAAAAAACATACATCTGAAATGTCATAATGATCAACATGCGGATGAGCATCTAATACAAATAAAGCATAAATGTCCTACACATCATTTGAATCAAATAAATTTTCTAACTACATGCATGAAATAAGAGGTGTACTGGGTACATCTCTTTCACCCTAAATATAAAATTGATTTCCTTCTTTAACAAATTCAATAGTTTTGTTCCGATAATTGCATCTAAGTGTATCCCCTAAAGCCCATAACCATTCTCTACCCAACACTAAGTCTGTCTTGTCCATATTCATGATTTGGAAATCCAAGTGATCAACGTATCCTTGCATCTTGATTTCCAAATTGGATACCATAGTATCCCATACTCTTTTATCATTCCCTTGCATCATAGATACAAGATATTTATGTGCATTGGAATCTTAAGCTTTTTGACGAAAGCATAATTTATGAAATTATGAGATGAATAATCATCAATCGTGATCCACACTATAGTCTCATTTACATAACCATGAAGTTTAACCAAATCATGGGCCCAAACTGTTGTGACCACATAGATTGACTTAAACAACATGTATGCTCTGAATCCTCATGCATAACTTCCACTTCTTTACCGTTAGAGTTACCATAAATAGGAAGTGTTTGCACAAGGTGGACTACCTTTTTGCCTTTGTTTAAGGTTGTACTAGTCCATGGTCCTTGCTTTTTATCTTGCCCCTTACGTATTGGGAAATTCCACTGAGAGTGGTTAGGAGATAAACACCTAAAACATAAGTTATCCTTCTTGGCCTTTTCAAACTGATCCATGGTAAGTCTAGGCCCTCTCGGTTTTTTAACTATGAATTTGTTTTTACTTGGGACTGCCATTTCTTAAACTTAGTCATTTGCATAGGTCTCAATGTTTGGTCTATATCCACGGCATTACGACTATTATCCTCATACAATTGGGCATACTTGATAGCATCTTCTAAATTTTGAGGAGCATTACATCATACCTCAAGCTTTGTGGCTTTTTCAAGCCCTCTTCTAAACCCTCATACCTTTTTGAAATCATCTAGACCCTTTAATTTAAGCACAAACTCGCAATAATGTGAAAGATAAATAGCTAAAGGTCTTCCTCTTTGCATCACTCTATCCCACTCATCTCAACTATGCTCTTCCTTGTTCTCAAGCAAAAACTCTTTTAGAAAAAGAGCTTCAAACTGAGACCCATCTAAAGGAATAGATTTTGCCTCTTTCAGACTCATCCACCACTTGTATGCGCATGGTCCAAATGATAGACTCACTTTGATCACTCGATCTTAGGTGGGGTTCCTTTAAGTTGATGCAAATCATTCCACTTTTGGAAAAAAGTGTACATTTCATCCTTGTTTCAGTCTCTATCATCCCCCATGAAAGTATGTGGCTTGAATTCCTTAAGCAAAGGTTTCCCTAAGATGCTTTTCCTTAACAGAGGTAAGAGGTATAGTGGGCATAGGTTCAATTTCTTCTTCTCTTCTAACCATGACCGAAGTATCAACAGATACCTCCCATTCTATCTCTTATTGGGAAACAAAAGAATCAAGAGCAGTTTCTAGAGTGACAAATTGGGTTTTTAACTGTTTGAAGGTTGATGTCATGCTCTCTAAGATAGATTCTAACTTAGTGATTCTATCAAGTACGGCATGATGTTGAGCATGAGTAATAAAATCTTCATATAAATCAGCTTCCTCCTCAACATCATGCATCTCTACCTCTTTTGATTTTTCTTGTTTCTCTACTTTTTTTGGATTTTCTATAACCTAGGGAACTTCTAAAGATGAAGTTTAGGTTTTTTTTTTCTACAATTTCCATGATGTGACCAATACTAATCAAGTTTGAAATGGAAAGAAGTAAATGGAGTATTAAAAGTGAAAAAAAGACTCAAATACACTCCCCTATAATTCTTTGAAGATTTGGAAGCAAATTTGAAAGATTCTTCCAAGCTTTTAGACATTGGTCATGGTCCTTGCCAAACCCAAAATTGAATTTGAAATGTCTAGTTGAAAATTGGGTGCTTTGAGAAGCAACAAAATCACCAAAAAAGTCTTCGATGCTGCCAAGAACTACCAAATTTGAGCAAATTTGGTTTCTTGCCAGTCCTTACTAGAGAATAAATGGATTTCCAACACCTAAAACTTGCAATAACAAAGCATATCCAAGTGAAAAAGTAAAATTTGCAATGTCCAAACGAGCCTCCAAAAGGTATTCCTAGTTCCTATAGAGAAATTATAGAGACTTTTTTACCTATAAAAAGGTATCCAAAATTAATGATCTTGGTGTCCTTAGAAAGCTTAGAGGATGTAGGTGTAGGCTAGAGTGGAAGCAAGAAAAGAAAATCTTGCCACAGTGGTGACTTTGAGGCTTTGGAAAGCAAGCATTTTGAGATCCAAAACTTGGAGAAATGGTGGATTCACAGAGTGTGCAATCGAGAATATGGGCATATGCTTCTTTTGAAAATTTTCCATGGTTATCTTTCTCAATTCCTTGCTCAAAATTGAAAAAAACACCAATTTCTTTACCTTCCACTACAACATATGAGGGGCATACCGATGATTCCTATAGCAACGATCACTCCCGGCATCGGTATAAACGTTGGAAAATTCCACTTAAAGATACGGACAGTCAAGTGACTAACGGTATGACCATTTAAAATGGATTGTTGGGATGTCTCACGAACATCGGTATAAGCGCCGGTATAAGCGCCGGTATAAGCGTCGGTATATGCCTCGGTATAAGCATAGATATAAACGTCGATAATTTACTGGAAATTATCGATGCCCATACCGACGCCCATATCAACGGGTATACCAAGCCGTGTTTTAAACATACCGGGAACCTGAGATCAAAACTCAACATTTGCACGTGTTTTACACTGAGTACTGCTTGCTTATGTCGAACTTGCACGTGCGAACCGAATTGTGAACTGCATTGTCTTGTGCACACACACACACACAGATCTCTCTCTCTACACACACACACATATCTCTCTCTCTACACACACACTCTCTCTCTCTATTTAGATCTTACATCTTGCTAAGTGGTGTGGGTACTCTTAGCCTTTGTCTTTCTCTATGCTTTATGCTTTATAATTTCTCTTCTCTTTGATTTTGCAGAAGTTTTTTAGCATCAAGAGGGACATACCTGTAAGTGATTGTTTTATTCTCTATTGATAGGAAGAGAAAGAGAGAGAGAGAGAGAGAGAGAGAGAGAGAGAAAGAGAGAGAGAGAGAGAGAGAGAAAGAGAGAGAGAGAGAGAGAGAGAGATATATATAGAGAGATAAAGAGAGAGAGAGAGAAAGAGAGAGAGAGAGATAAACAGAGATGAAAGAGAGGAAGATAGAATAGGAAGATAGAGCATACATACACACACACATACATACACACACACATCTATACATGCATACATACACACACACATGTACACACATGCATACATACACACAAATACACACATGCATGCATACATACACACAGATATACACACATGCATGCATACACACATATACACATATTCACACATGCATACATACACGCACACATGCATACACACATACATACACACACATATACACATATGCATACACACACATGCATACACACATACATACACACACATGCATGCATACATACACACACATATACACACATGCATGCATACACACACATACACATATACACACATGCATACATACACACACACATATACACATATGCATACACACACACATACACACACACATGCATACACACATACATACACACACATGCATACACACACACATACATACACACATATACACATATGCATGCATACATACACACACATATACACACATGCATGCATACACACACACGCATACATACACACACACATGTACACACATGCATACATACACACACATATACACATATGCATACATACACACACATACACATATACACACATGCATACATACACACGGACATGTACACACATGCATACACACACACATGTACACACATGCATACATACACAGATATACACACATGCATGCATACATACACACACATATACACACATGCATGCATACACACGCACATGCCTACATACACACACACACATACATACATACATGCATGCACCCACATGCATACATACACACATGAATGCATACACCCACATGCATACATACACACACATATACACACATGCATACATATGCACACATATACACACACACACATACAGACACACACATGCATACATAGACACACATACACATATACACACATGCATACATTCACACACACACATACATACACACATGCACACATATACACACACATATAGGATTTCAGTATAGATAAATAAATATGAAAATAGCTAGTGTTTTAATTAAATATATAAAATTATGATTTTAAGGTTTTTTTACATCAAATATATAAAAATAGGATTAGGGTTTCTAGGCTATTAACACATACATACACATATACTACTACTACTACTACTACTACTACACACACACATTATATATATATATATATATATATATATATATATATATATATATATATATATATATATATATATATATATATACACATATATATACACATGCATACACGTATATACATGTTTTAGGTCTAGGTCTTTACGATTAGGGTTTTAGGGTTTTACATGCATAACATATATACACACATACACATACACATATAATACATATATACATGTATATACACATGGATCCACAAATATACATATTTTTTGTCTAGATCTTTAGGATTAGGGTTTTAGGGTTTTTACATACATATAGTTCAATTAAATATATATAAAGAAAAAATAAAAAAATATATGAAAAAAAATCTGAATATATAAATAAATATATATATAAAATAGGATAATTGTATAGATAACTAAATATGAAAAGAGCTAGTCTTTTAAATAAATAAATTAACTATATATAATTAAATATATAAAAATACGATTAAGTTTAAGGTTTTTTATCAAAGTAAATATATATACACATACACATACACACACACACACACACACATATATATATATATATATATATATATATATATATATATATATATATATATATATATATATATATATATATATATATATATATATATATATATATATATATATATACATATAGACGTACACATATATATACACATACACATATATATATACACATGCATACACACATATACATGTTTTAGGTCTAGATCTTTACGATTAGGGTTTTAGGGTTTTTACACATGCATAACAATATACACACATACACATACACATACACATACACATACACATATAATACATATATACATGTATATGCACAGTTGACAGATATAAGGCTAGGCTTGTTGCAAAGGGTTATGCACAGGAAAGAGGCATTGATTTTGATGAGACCTTTGCACCTACATGCCGTATGACTACTGTTCGGAGCATTTGTGCACTTGCAGCCCATCATGGTTGGAATGTACATCAGTTGGACATTAAAACAGCATTTCTGAATGGTGACTTGCATGAAGAAGTGTATGTTTTTCAGCCCCGTGGCTTTGTGCAGAAAGGGCATGAAAACCAGGTTTGCAGGTTAAAGAAGGCATTATATGGTTTAAAGCAAGCACCACGTGCTTGGTATGAGAAGATACATGCCTATCTGATTGCACATGGTTTTGAGAACAGTCCAACTGAAAGCACCTTATATGTTAAGCGTGCTAATGATGTGCTTATGATCATTGTTGTCTATGTTGATGACATGCTGCTCACTGGTCCTATTGAGACACATATTGCTAATTTTAAGGCTGATTTGCATGCCTCATTTGAGATGTCTGATTTGGGGCATTTGCATCACTATTTGGGCATTCAGTTTATGCACGTTGATGGTGGAATGGCTTTGTGTCAAACGAAATATATTGACACATTATTGCAGCGTTTTGGCCTTGAAGACTGTAAGCCTATTGCCACTCCTATGGAGACAGGTTTACGATTGAGTCTTCATGATGCTGGAGATGCATTTGATGCTGTTCTCTATCAGCAGGTTGTTGGATGCTTGATTTACTTATGCATTACTCGGCCAGATATTCAGTTTGCTATCTCACAGATGAGCAGGTTTATGCATTGCCTAGGAGTCACGCATTGGAAAGCGGTTAAGCGCATCTTTCGCTACTTGAGTGGTACTCGCTACTTGGGTTGTTTTATCCCAAGGGGGGATCACTACCGCCAGATTTGCATGCTTTTTCTGACTCAGATTGGGCTGGTTGCTATGACACTCGTGTGTCCACCAGTGGTTTTTGCTTCATGCTTGGTAGCTCATGTATATCTTGGTTGAGCAAGAAGCAGCCTACTGTGGCCACTTCCAGTTGTGAGGCTGAGTATAGGGAAGCTTTCACAGGGACTGTTGAGTGTGTGTGGCTCAGACGCCTTATGGCTGATTTGGGTATTGGCCAGTCTTCTGCCACCACCATCTTCACTGACAGTCAGAGCGCATTGGCAGTTGCGAGGAACCTGTGTTCCATGCTCGCACTAATCACATTGAGGTGCATTATCACTATGTCAGGGAGAGGTTCTCTGTTGGGGAGATCAGGTTGGCATATGTGCCCACGCAGGAGAACATTGCAGACCTTTTCACGAAGGCTCTGGCTAGGGAGAAGTTTGAAGCTTTCCGCAAAGCTTTGGGCTTACTTCCTTTTGTGGAGTGATTTCCACATAGCTTGGCACTTCCTTATACATGAGTGCCAGCTCCTTGTTCACCGCATCACTCCCAGGGGGGATTTGTTGATATATTTAGGTAGTGATGTGTGTGAACACTCTAGGACCGTCGGGGCACTTTTTTCCCTCTTTAGGAGGTTTTTTCCCCCGGCTTGTATATACGCCTATTGCCCTAATGGGCTACTTATCTTTGTAAATTCTCTAGTAATACATTCAATATTGTGTGTTTGTGCTCCAAGCTTCTTCTTCTTCCTTGTGCTGTTCGCGTGCTTCCGCAGACGTCTATCTCCAACAATATATATATATATATATATATATATATATATATATATATATATATATATATATATATATATATATATATATATATATATATATATATATATATATATATATATATATATATAGCATTAGGGTTTTAGGGTTTTTTAATGATATATAGAAAATAGTCTTTAGGATTTTTAATATATATAAAAAATACGATTTTAGGATTAGGTCTTTAGGATTAGGGTTTTAGGTTTTTTTAGGTCTTTAAGTCTTTAGGTTTTAGTATTTCATGTTTAAGTCTTTAGGAGTATGATTTTTAGGTTTAATAAGAAAATCAAATGTTCTAAAATGTCCATATTGTATCAGATGGCTAGTTTGGATCTGGAGGAGAGAATGGCATGTCCTTGCACTCAGTGCAAGTATCAAATTTATCATAAACGATGGATTTGTATTGCACATGTTAGAGAGTATGGATCCTTTGATAAAAGTCAACTAGAAAACCTACGCTACCATTCGCATGGTCCCCGAGGTGAGCAAATGGACCCAAACGACATTGCACTGGTAACATCTCATGGACAAAAGAGAACAAAAAAAGAGTTAGAAGTACACACAAGTACTAATAGCATTACACAGAATGAACATATGGAAGAAATGCTCGAAGCATTTTATGAGATGGACGAAGATCGTGATGGTGGAGAAGATGTCAAGAGTTTCATGGCTACAACAGAATTTCCACGATCAAAAGTCGATGAAGAATACGAAAACATGTGAAGACTAGCTCGTTTACCATTGTATAATGGAGCAAAGATATATGTACTATGTGCATCACTCGTGATGCTCAATCTGCAATCCATTTATGGATGGTTAGATAGTAGTGTCACTGAATTGTTCAGGTAAGTGGATTTGAAATAAACTTTCATTTTTGTATCAAAATAACTTTATTTACTAATATTGTTCTAATTGCTTATTGTAGGCTTCTTAAAGATCAATTTTTGCCAGAGGGCAATGACATGCCTCCAACACGTGGAGATGCAAAAAAAACTTTTACAGTCCATTGGAATGGATTACACTAAGATTCATGCTTGTCCGAATGATTGCATCCTCTTTCGGAATGAGTATGAGCATCTCCATGTATGTCCAAAGTGTGGAGCAAATAGATTTAGAGAAGACCTTGTAGGTGAAGCAATCCCTTCAAAGGTTCTTCGCCACTTTCCTATCATTCCATGAATTAAGAACATGTTTAGATGCAAATATATAGCTGAGTTAATGTCATGGCATGCAAAGAGCAGGTCTACAGATGGTGTAATTTGAGTGGTTGTTGACTCTGATGCTTGGAAGCACATAGATAGTAAGTGGCCAGAGTTTTCTAGTGAGCCTCGGTCCATACATCTAGGCGTAGCTATGGATGGAGTAAATCCATTTGGTTTACGCAACTCTTCATGGAGCACATGGCCTGTATGTTTAGTCAATTATAACATCCCACCATGGTTGGCCACAAAGAAAGGTCATTTATTATTAGCTCTTATTGTGCTAGGTAAGTATAAGGTAAAAAATATGGATGTATATCTTGCACCACTTGTGGAAATACTGTGCATTTTATGGGATGGGATTACTGTGCGTGACATGTCTCAACCTATAAGAAGACGAGACGTGTGAGTGCAAGGCATACTTATGTGGATGATGCATGACTGGCCTGGTTATGGTGAATGTTCAGGTTTGTGGATTTTGGGTTACCATGCTTGTCCCTTATGCGGACCACGACTCGAAGCACGCTATTCCAAAGCACTGCGTAAAACTATCTATGAAGGACACCATAGATATTTGCCTGATGGACATGTTTTATGTGAAGGACAAATTGGTCAACAAGCACAATACCAAATGAAAGCTAGCGATTGGAAACAGCTGTGGGATTCAAAAACTCCAGTCGCTGGCATGAAACAGTTGTCAATTTTTCATGAACTCCCTTATTGGAGTGAATTATTCTTGTCAGTTCAGAGTGGATTCTGCACACTGCAAGTGAAGTTATGTCCCATCGAGGATCTGAGGCCCGTGATGCTTTCAGAGCAGGCTTACCAAAGCCTATATGGTTAGATGCTGAGGAGTGGGATATGATTTGCGACGAGCAACAGCAGACTCCCGACCAATATCGCCAGCAGCGAGATGCCGTAGCCACACATTTAGATACGATTGGACCGTCACATTTGGGTAGCAACAGATATGACATGATGCATCACGAGTTTGTAAGTACCATTTGGTTTATTGAATTTTTTTGTGTTAAGCTTGTCATATATGTTCCTCTAATGTTTTGTATATTTATTGCAGGAGTTGGCAATGGGTCATCCTCCAACACGAACGTAGGAGGCTTATGGATATCATCATGGATTGACTGCACTATTGGAGGACTTGGAGGGACACGGTACAGTCATTTCATGGGAGCATTTGGGATGAGGTGATGAATTTAAAAACTTGGTTTTTACTTGTTGTTTGTAAATCTCATGTGAATTTATCTCATTTCATGAATGTTCTTTGTTGCAGGACTGTTGATATGGAACATTCTTTGCATGTGTATGGCAGTGGGACACCAAAAAAAAATTGATTCTTATATGGCAATGCTTTGCCACATTTTGTAAAAGCCTCATATATGACAGTGGTTTGCCACACTCTTGTACATGCTTCATTTATGAAATGTATAACTCTTTTTGTACATGGTTCATGGTTCATGGTTCATTCTGATTATCTCTTTTGTGTCCAATAATATTTTGTTTTATGAAATCATATTTCGATTGCCATTAGAGTACACATCACATGTACTTGGTTTTTTTTTGGGCAAAGTGTATTGTCTTTTGCTAAGCAACATCATGGTAATGTTGTTGTAGCAAAAGACAACACACTCTGCCCAAAAAAAATTTGCAGATATGGTCGTCGGTATAAGCAACAATAGTCCTAGCAGGATCATCGAAATAAGCCTCGGTACACCCAACAGGTGTCAGTATATGCGACAGTGCACCCAGCATAGGCGTCGGTATAACTGTCGGTATGAGCATCGGTTTTATCGACGCTCATACCGACAGTTATACTGATGCCCATACCGAGGACTATACCGATGCCTATACCAGCGCTTTAATTCCGACGTGCATACTAACACCTACATCGATGTCGGGGTAAAAATGTGCCCGTTCAATTTCCTCGATAAAATCCTCGGTATACAGCCGATCTGTTGTAGTGTTCCTTCTTCCTCAAATTGTTGGTCTTCTTCTCCCTTTTTTCTAAGAAAATGGCATGCATGCATTGCTTTCTCCCAGATCTATGATCTCATAGCTTTGAATGTGCCTTTATATAGAGTGCGACTTGAGGGAACTCCCATCCAAGAGAGGGGATGGAGGGAAAGAAGAAGGGTTTTCTGGCTCGTGTGTTGCTATGGCTGCTAGGAATTAACATTGCACACAATCAAATCAGAAGGTTTCAATAAATTGGAAATACATAAAGTTGATCTCCTTACCCCATTTTTGCAATAAACTCCTAAACTTTTTAATTTTTGAGTAGTGATATTTTGATACATGTCTTAAAAGTGGTCTTACGTTAGCCTATTTCACCATATTATAGCATTCTCATTGTTAACACAATAATACAAGACTCCATTTTTTCTATGGTACATGATTTTGTCTACAATTTGATAGCGTGTACTATTGAAATTTGCTTTTCGCTCATATAGAGGAATTTATGTTGGAGAGCATGGGTCAAGATTTTAGTGACTTTTTTTCTCACCTAGGATTAAACAAATAAGCATTCTATAACTCATTTGATATGGCTTTATGAAGTTCTTATTTCTTAGTTTGGATAAGGCATCATATCTAATGTATGTGATTCCTTTTTTCATTAATACTTTAGAATATAATTCCATTAAGTAGAAGCCAACACACTTTTCTTCGTGTAAAATAGGGTTTATTAACTAGATATAGTAATGCTTGGTGATTAACATATAATTTGAACTTATTTGCAAATAAATAATGCTATAATTGTTTAGCAACATGCACAATACAATGGCTAATCCCATTCTCTTTGTATTAGTGTAATTATTTTTTACACTATTGAGTTGATCACTTGCATAGGCTATTGGTGAATTTGAGTTCCCATTATCTATGGGTTTTTCCAATACATAACCGATAACATGATTGGAAAGCATCGACATATGCATGAGAAGTATTATTGCAAGTAGGAGCTAAGCTCAATCGTTTTTCACTTCCTCAAAAGCTCTACTGCATTGAGGCTTGCATAAAAAATTTATATTTATCCCATATAATGGACCCGTAGATATGTTGTTCGTGTATGAATCTTCCATAGTGCATGCAATGCCCCATTAAATCTTGGACTTCCTTAATTTTTATACGTTTGGCCATTTTTTTAATAGTTCTTACTTTTGCTTCATGTGTTGGAATTGCTTTCGTGAATGAACAACAAGGTACAGAACATTTGGTATGGTACGTGCATACTATAGTACACATATGAAACATGGTACCATCCCGAACATCAAGATATGGAACATTATGTAATGTTATCATTAGTAGATTTTGTATATAGATATGTTTGCTTATTTATTTATTCGCTTTATTTATAAATATTTATACTATATCAAAGCTCAAGCATAAAGCATATAATAAATATATAATTATGAGTGTGCAATATACAATAATTATTGAACTCTGATTCACCATAGTAAAGACAATCTACTAAATACCCAGCAATGGAACTTGAATACAACATTTCAGCATGAGAACAGCATACATGTTCTGAGATCTAAAAATATGCACTCATGTAAAAATATTCAATAATCAAAGTTTCAAATACAATGCACATCATAATGAAATAGCAAATTTCAAAGATTGAATATAGCATATAAAATTTCCAAAATTAATGGTTCATGAACCATTATTTATGCCTAAATATTTGATTCTTCATAAATATATGGCTCTATATCAATTCCATATAAAAATATGCCCTCATCATCAAACTATAATGGTACGAGCTCTAAAAAAATAGATGGTTAGTCATCCTCTAGGTCAAGATCTGTTAATATGCCACACTCTGTAGAAAGTCCACATCCACTACTAGATGATCATTCTATGACATTTTCTTGACATGACCTTTGTAGTGGCTCTCCATCTTGATCGATTGACATGTGTTCCAGCACTCTCTAGATTCCATTGAAGCATTCGGTGAATATCATCCTCCTCACTCGAGAAAATGATGCTAGGATAAGTCATCTATAGAACAACCCATCAAGTTCCATGGTACTAAAAAAAACAATGTATATCTATAGAAATTCATAGGAAAGCAACCTACAATAATTCCTAGTTTACACTAAACTAGACCAAAAAAAAACAATGTATATCTATAGAAGTTCATAGGAAAGCAACCTACAATAATTCATAGTTTACACTAAACTAGACCAACCCATCAAGTTCCATGGTACTAAGGTGATTGTGTATCTTGGTATGAACAAAAGAATAAATACTCTAATTTCTCTCACAAGCTCTAGGAGATCACTCATAATAGTAAATAATACCATAATGAAACATTAAAGGATATGCAAGATAATTTTAAATCTTAAGATTCAAGCATAATAAGTATCTATATAATACCCTTAATGTGATGCTTGACAGTTTGTACAAATTACAAAAAGTCTCTCTATGATGTAGTTGGCCTATTATATAAAAGGCCCATGTTGTTGGAATGCATGATAAAATCAATATCAAACTAAATTTTATGCTCTATATCTAATACTCTGCAAAGGTACATATCCGGAGTAGCATGTAAAAGTGGATCTTGTAAATCTACACGTCCTTATATCCCATGGATGGGTTCATGGATACACTCAGCTCGTTGATCCATAGTCTCAAGAACCTCCTCTTTTCTACATCATTATTTAAGTAGCATAAAATCTTTAATTAACATATGTCATATTAAAAAATTAATAAATGCCAAAGAATACTAAGTTGCTTGTGATGTGATATGAAAGTGGATGATTCAATAGATGAGTGCATCTCTCTAAAATTTAGTGTTGAACCCTCTAAATCTACCAATCAAAGGAGAATCCACATAAGTTGTAACATGCATAAGATTTTTTAAAAATCAAGCTCTAATCTTAGGAGAACTTTGGAGTAATTTCATTGGCTACAAGTGGAGATCTTTGGTTAAATCGCATTGGCCACAAGTGGAGCCATAAAGAAAAAATAACTCCACGAGATTCCTTCACCAAAAATTTATTGAAACCCCTCTCATCCATATCCTCTATTTTCAATCACACTTGTGATTCTTGATATCTAGGAAAAGAGTATCTCACTTTTCACTTTTATATATATGTCATTTCAGTTCCAAATGAGTAGTCCCATGTGGATTTTAGTTTGAATAAGTCCTCCTTAGTGTGTTGAGGGGTTAGCAAGAAAGCCCCTTTCTTAAGCTAGCCCCTCGCTTGCTCTTTTGTTGTTTTTGAGTAGGCACACCTCTGTGTGTGTGTGTGTGTGTGTGCAGGCAATGCTGGAACTCTCTACCCCTAAGTTGGCATCATTGTTTCTCTTTCATTAGGAATCCATTTATGTAATCTTGGAGAAACTACGCAAGGAAAATTATCAATCTACTAATTTTAGAGTGACCAGTTACCTCATGGGCAAAGTTCTTTGGGGAATATTTAGTGGAGAAGGTCCACAACCACAAGAGATCCAAACACCATATACTAACAACAGATGCAAAGGAAGAAAAGAAGGAAAGGAATCGGAAAGCCATGTTTCTCATATCACAAGTAATTTGCAATACAATGATAGGAAACATAAAAAAAAAAGCAAAAAAAAAAAGGAATTTTGGGGGGATTTGGAGAAGTTATATGCCATCTCAACTAGATTAAGAAAGCTACAATTTAAGAAGGAGTTGAATACACTCAATAAGGCCTCAAATCAAACCATCCTAACGTAGATCATTAAGATCAGGGAGTTTAGGTATCATTTGACATCATTGGGATGCACCATTGAAGGAAATAAATTGTATGAATAGCTCTTAATGGATTGAGAGCTGAAGAAAAATGGAAGACTCTCATTACAACCATCCTTTATAGAGAACCCTTACCTTCATTTGAGGAGATCATTCCACCTTGTGGTACAGGATGTACGACATGGAGATAGATCAAAGTAGGTCAAAGTACGAAAATAATTAGATGTTGTTCAAAATGTTTTCAAAATCATGAATATGATCAAGCACAAATTTCTTACATCCATAAAATTGGTGAGCATTATTTAGTTAGCGGCCATGGCTGAAAGCAATGATGTATTATGTATGTTGGCTATTGAGGATAGGTTGGATGATACTAATTACCCATTGTGGGCATATATGATGCATCATGTATTGGTAGCAAAAGTGCTCTACAATATTGTGCTAGGTGTTGAAAAACATCCTACTACACCTACAAATATAGTTACACAAAGTGATGCAGATAATGTTGAAGATGATGATCAAATTCATGTTTGAGTTGTAGTTCTTGTTGCACCTACTACAGAGAAAATTTCTCGGGAAGGGAAGATGCTCAAGCACGTGCATTGATAGCTTTTTCTATCAAACATGATATTATCCCTCACATTAGCTCCTATAAAACAACAAAGAATACTTTGGATACACTTACCACTTTATATCAAGCAAGAAATCAGGCTCGTGTTCCTTACCTCCAAAAATATTTGTAGAGTGAGCATATGAATGAGGCAAATTCTATGGAAATTTTTTTGATTAAGATCAAATATCTGAAGGAGCATTTGATTTCTATTGATGAAGTATTCCCAGATAGTTCACTTGTGCAAACTGTTCTTAACGGTCTTTCATATCATATAAGAGTTATGGTTCTACTCTTTGATTGATGATGAAAGTCAATCCAAATGCCTTAACATTTGATTGTTGCAGAAAGATCAATCCAGGCAAAACAGGTCCATTATTTGTGTTGCATATCAAACTTTCCTAGCTATTCATAAGGGGCAAAGGTAAATGGACCTCATCTACTAGTAAGCAGAACTCTGCTAATGTTGCACAATTGAAGAAGGAAGACAAAGATGAGAAGAAAATAGAAAACTAGAAAGAGTTTTGCAAATACTATAAGTATGATCATGCCATAATGAGTTGTCCAAAACTGTTTGCAAAAGAGGCAAAGAAGAAAGAGGCTAGAATGGTTGTTGTAGAGGCCTCTACACCTAAAACAGAGTCTATCAATCTTGTTGAGATTGAAGAATGGGCATTTACTACTATATGCAGCTATGACCCATCTTCTCATGAGCAATGTATGTCTATAGTAGACTTAGATATTTGGTACTTTGGTAGTGGGGAGACCAAACATATTAACTCACAGCATAGATTTTTTAGTTCACTCGAGCCTGTCCCTACAGGGAATACTCTCACATGCACTAACAACTCCTCTTATCCTATAATGGGAGTTGGTGAGATCATTCTAACTACTACTAATGGTATTTCTTTCACATTGTTAAATTCTTTGTATGTCGCAAGGATCAAGAAAAATTTGTTGTCAATTTCAGCATTAGCTAAGATCAACTTGGTTATCAAAACGCTGAAGTAGTTTTTCAACATACTTTTCTTGATGCATAACAATTCCCCCCTCAACGGATACAAACTGGATGCCAAGATAGTAGCTCAAAAGACCAAGATAAGTGACATCAAAAGTATGCTGCAAATTAGCCATAAGAATGTCAAGTTTTGCATCACATGACCCAGTCAAGAGTATGTCATCGACATAAAGAACAAGCACTATAAGATCAGCCCCATTCTTGCATACATAGAGTGTGCTTTCAATCGGACTACATGTGAAGCCAAGAGCAATCAAGTGCTTATGTATTTTTTCATACCATGCACGTGGAGCTTGCTTGAGACCATACAAGGCTTTATGCAAGGGACAAACCATATGCTCTTTCCATTTCATAGAAAATCCAGGAGGTTGCTTCACATAGACCTCTTCTTGCAAATCACCATTTAAGAAGGTTGTTTTTATGTCCAACTGACGCACTTTCCAACCTCGATGGGAAGCCAATGCAACCACGGTACGAATGGTGGTCATGCGTGAAGTAGGTGCAAAAGTTTCCTCATAGTCAATGCCATATTGTTGTGCATATCCTTTGGCAACCAATCTAGCTTTGTAGCGATCAATGCTACCATCAAATTTTCTCTTAATCTTGTAAACCCACTTTGTACCAATGGCATTCTTTCCTTTTGGCAATTCACATAACTCCCAAGTACCATTCATATGTATGGAATCCATTTCTGATTGCATAGCACTCATCCATTGTGGATCATCACATGCATCTTCAAAAGAAAGTGGCTCTTCATTACATGATGTAGCAATAAAAGAATAATCCACAAAAATACTTGATGCATGGTGAGAGCTTGATCTTGTTCTACCAAGTAAAGGTGCACTCAATTTGTTGTCCTACAAAGTTTGTTTCAGCCACTTTGGCATAGATTGTGCACTCTTGATAGACATGCGTTCATTATGTAAAACCTCTTCAATATGTACATCATGCGTGGGCTGAATTTCATGCTCAGTTTCAGCCATATTTTGACGCAAATGTTCAGCCATATGTGGCTGGAAATTTCCAGTAGTTTGGACATTTTTTTACTAAAATTTTTCAGCCATGTTTGGCTGGAAATTCTCTGCATTTTCAGCCCTATTTGGCTGGAATTTTTCAGCCCTTTGAACCTCAGTTGGCTGGTCTACATGGCCATAGTCAAGCGCACCATTTTGGAACAAAGGCATGAGTGTATCGAACACATCTTGTGAGCTAATTGTTGGCAGTTTTTTGCATTCAAGTAGAGGGAAAACTAAATTTTCAGCAAATACCACATCTCGACTCACAATAATTGTGTTCGTCAATGGATGATATAACCGATATCCCTTACTTTCAGCACTATAACCAACAAATATATATTTCTTTGCCTTGTCATCAAGTTTGTGACGTTGTTGTGATGGCACAAGAGCATATGCCGAACAACCAAACACATGCATTTGACTAACCATAGGCTTATGACCATTCCAAACCTCATAAGGAGTGATGACTCTCAATGCTTTTGTAGGGCAACGATTCAACACATAATTTGCACACATGACCGCTTCCATCCAAAACTTATCAGGAAGATGCTTTCCTTTAACCATACATCGTGCCATTTCAAGTAGAGTTCTATTTTTACGCTCGGCAACACCATTTTGTTGAGGTGTATATGGCACCATACATTGTTGTGAAATACCTCTTTCACGAAGAAAAGCATTAAACTCATGTGACATGTACTCACCACCACGATCCGTGCGTAGAGTCAAAAGCTTTTGTGAAGAAAAATTTTCAGCCATAGCTAAAAATGCTTTGAAGCAAGAAAATACCTCATTCTTTGCTTTCATAGGATACACCCATGTATGGCGAGTAGCATCATCAATGAAGGTAACAAAATATACATGCTTCCCAAAAGATGGAGTCTTGACGAGACCACATACATCACTGTGAACAAGCTGTAATTTTCTTGTAGTGTGTGTATGGCCATCTTTTGGAAAAGAAGCACGATGCATTTTTCCAAGAATGCAACCTTCACATGCATGCTTTTCAATGGACTCAAGTGTAGGCAAGCCAATAACCATGTCCTTCTTTTGCAAGTAGAGCAAACTATTGAAGTTCAAGTGACCAAAACGAGCATGCCAAAGCTCCATTTCAGCCATGGAAGAAGTATGAGCAACCAAGGCATTCGAGGCAGCCCTCTTATATGTATCCATGCGATACAAACCATTACATAATGTACCGGGCATCACGATAGCATCGCCATTGCTGAAATCATGAACCATACACTTATCGTCAACAAAGTGTACATGAAGTCCAGCTTTGGCAATCAACGGAACTGAAATTAAGTTCTTCTTTATATCGGGCACATACAATGCATTTTTCAAGAGAATCACACCTCCATTTGCAGTCGTAAGCTCAATTTCTCCTACTCTAATGATAGGATAAGAGGCATTGTTTGCACACACCACATGTCCTCCTTTAGGTGCATCTTTCAAAGAGGCAAAAAATCTTTTGCACGATGTTATGTGCTTTGAAGCACCACTATCAAAGAACCAATCCGAATCAGCCTCACTCACAACCATACATTTAGAATGTAAAGAAGCATCATAATGACATGTAACAACACATGCCCAAAAATCTTGAGCCAAGTTAGCTTCATCATTCTTTGCATTTGCTAAATTTTCAGCAATAGACATGCCCGATTCCTTCTTCTTTTCATTGCGTTTAGCAAGCTTTCTACACTCATCAATAGTATGACTAGCCTTCCAAAAATATTTGCATCTCTTCTTCTTTTGCAAATCACCATCATTAGAGGAATGAGTGGAAGAGGAAGCTTGAGGCTTTGGTTTTGATGAACCCAAAGTTGAACCATACTTGCTTTTCCCCTTTTGTGAGATAGAAAGTGCTTGCGTTCCCTCAATCAAACCACTCCTATTCACTCTAGATTTCTCTTCTTGCAAAAGAAGAGACACAACCTCATCAAATGCATACATATTAGGATTTCCTTTTGCAACCAAACAAAGTGTAGTAGCAAAGCTTTGAAAAGATTCTGGTAATCCTTTCAACAATGTAGAAATGAGTGATGCATCCGGAATGATCTCATCTATGTTTGCCAATTGCTCTTTCAAGTCCTTGATGCATGTCACATACACATCCACCGACTCATTTTCAACCATACATACATCCTCAAGTTGCTTCCTCAAGTATGCAACACGTGCTTCATTACGCACGGCATACAAAGAAGCAAGAGTGTCCCATGCCTGTCTTGATGTAGAACATGACCGAATGTGTGGAACTATATGATGCTTCACTAAAAGCGCAATCAAAGCATGAGCTTGAGCATCTTTTCCATCCCATCTAAGCTGCTCCTGTGTAGGTGGAGAAGGAGAAACCACTGTACTCGAAGAAGAAGCTCCATCTGTGACAGTAGACTGTGAAGTAGAAGCACCTGCCGGTCTTCGATCTACATCTACCACTATGTTCCAAAGTTATTTTGCAACAAGAACATGCTTCATCATGTAAGACCACATCGGATAGTTAGTCCCATCAAGCTTATCTTCAGCTTGAAGCATGCCAAACAAGTCATTGATGCCCGCCATTTCACTAAGGAACAAGAATGTGACAAAATCTTCACTTTGACAAAAACTGAAATGAGTGCTGAAATTTCAGCTCACAAATCGTCACTCTGATGGCAATTCTGACTGCACGAATGGATTTGAAATGGGGGTAAAACCTCAGCGCACCTGGTGGGAATGTTTCCAAGCTACTGAAATTCACAGTTCTATGCTCCGAAGTCGATTTGCACTGTTAAAGTGTGCGCGCCCCGCGACACAAAAAACCCAAACTTGAGAAGGAGCTGAACCTGCTCTGATACCATTGTTGGGTGTGTGTAGAAGTGCGAGAGACACACAAGAAGCACACACAAGGAGCACAAACGCAGCAAGACACACGGAGAAGACGACGGCTCGAATAGCTCTCTATTGATCGATGAACTGAATGATATCCCTAAGTACAAAGTACCACCACATATGAGAGTATCAAGTATGTGGTAACATGGGGAAAATACCTCTAGCCAGCACTAGAGTAAAAAGTGCCCATGTATAGGGAAAAGGTTCACATCAAAGCTACTCGAGGAACAGATAAGTGTAACACCTTCCCCCAAGGAATCCTTTTTTCTCTTTGCCAATAATAATGTCCATTGAGTGCTAAGATGTATGGCCAAAGCTTTAGCAAAAACTTTGTAGATAACATCAATAAAGAAATAGGCCTCTCATTATTATTCGAAAAACGTATCAAGAATGCCATCAAGACCAGGGGATTTTCCATTCTTTAATTTCTTTTATAGAATTAAGAATTTCAATAATATTCAAAGGAGACTCAAGAACATCATGGGTTTCCTACCTTCAATAATGTCATTAGAACTATGGTATTATTCAAAAGAAAAATCCTTGAAATGATTGAAAATGGTGTTAATTTTGCTATCTTATGAAGGATAAGGGTTAGTGTCAAGAATGATACCTAGAATGAAATCTCTAGCTCTTTTTTGCTTTAGAAGCCTAAACATAGCCTGACTAGTGTGTCTAAGTCTTCATCAAAAACAATTTAGACTTAACATCAATGTATTTGACTTTGAGAAATTGTGAGGTTATAAGCCTCTACTTTATAGAAAGATAGTCATTCAAATCAGGATGTTGGTGACAATTAAGCATTGCATATAAATATTTTCTTTTTTCGTTCCCTATTCTCTTTTATTTTTTCTTTATCTCTTTAATAAATATGTGGGAAAATTTGATAATATGAAACCATTTGGAAGAAGCAAAAAGTCTAGGGCCATAGCATACATGCTCAATGAAGTTAGAGGTATGTTCTTTCACAATATCATAACTAAGGAATTGGCCATTCATATGGGACCACCTAAACTTAAAATTGTAATCAGAAATGGAAAATTGGAACTGCATTGACCAAAGCTTAGAGCAAAAGATATCCTTGTCAATCTAGGTGCCCAACTAAAACTAATAAAAATAACGATAAGAAACATAAGATCTTTCAAAAATATCCACTCTGAAGAACTCATCCTTCTCGTTGGTTTTCCAAGAAAAAGATCCCTTGTCAAAATGATGAAAAAGAGAGCATTGATTAGTGAGCTTGTTGCAAATGTCTTTGCCTCTTTTTACAGGTGGACAGTCTACTGCTGGTTTTAATGGGGCAACTTCTCAGCCTTTGCGGGTTTCATGTAATGATGCAGATCATCCCATTTCTGATGCAGATTTACATGATGCACTTGTTGCTGAGAGAGCTGATATTGAGGAGGCAAAAACTATGCCAAAATGGCTGGTGCAGACTTTGCGTGACAGCAAATTAGATGCACCTTTGTCATATCATACTCGTTCAGGCTCTCATAGTGCCTCCTTTGCATCAGATTGCTATGCTATGGCTGCATCTAGTCTCTATATGAAAATGAGCCTGTTTCTTTTGATGAAGCACAAAATTCAGAAAATTGGATGGCTTCTATGCAATCTGAATATGATGCTATAATGAAGAATGGTACTTGGTCTTTATGTGACTTGCCTCTTGGCAAGAAAGCCATTGGTACTAACTGGGCATACAAGCTGAAGCGTAAACCTGATGGTACACTTGACAGGTATAAGGCTATGCTTGTTGCAAAGGGTTATGCACAGGAAAGAGGCATTGATTTTGATGAGACCTTTGCACCCACATGTCGTATGACTACTGTTCAGAGCATCTGTGCACTTGCAGCTCATCATGGTTGGAATGTACATCAGTTGGACATTAAAACTGCATTTTTGAATGGTGACTTGCATGAAGAAGTGTATGTTTTTCAGCCCCGTGTTTTGTGCAGAACGGGCATGAAAACCAGGTGTGCAGGTTAAAGAAGGCATTATATGGTTTAAAGCAAGCACCACGTGCTTGGTATGAGACACTTTGTTGGATCTTTTTACGGGTGGACAGTATAGTGCTAGTCCTAAGGAGGGTACTTCTTAGTCTTTATAGGTTTCATGTGATGATGCAGATCATTCTATTTCTTATGCAGATTTACATGATGCACTTGTTAATGAGAGAGTTGATATTGGGGAGGTGAAAACTATGCCAAAATGGTTGGTGCAGACTTTGCATGACAGAAAATTAGATGCACCTTTGTCATATCGTACTCGTTCAAGCTCTCATAGTTCTTCTTTTTCATCAGATTGTTGTGTTATGGCTAGCTCTAGTCTCTATGATGAGAACGAGCCTATTTTGTTTGATGATGCACAAAATTCTAAAAATTTGATGGTTGTTATGCAATCAAAATATGATGCTATCATGAAAAATGGTACCTAGTATTTATGTGACTTGCCTTCTGGCAAGAAGGCCATTGGCACTAAGTGGGTATACAAGCTGATGCATAAGCCTGATGGAAGAGTTGATAGGTATAAGGCTAGGCTTGTTTCAAAGGGTTATGCATAGGAAGGAGGCATTGATTTTTATGAGACCTTTGCTCCTACATGCCAAATGACTATTGCTCATAGCATCTATGCACTTGCAGCTCATCATGGTTGGAATGTACATCAGTTGGACATTAGAATTTCATTTTTGAATGGTGGCTTGAATGAATAAGTGTATGTTTTTCAACTCCATGGCTTTGTGGAGAAAGGTCATGAAAACTAGGTGTATAGGTTGAAGAAGGCAGTATATGGTTTGAAGCAAGCACCATGTGCTTGGTACGAAAAGATACATGCCTATCTGATTGCACATGGTTTTGAGAAGAATCCAACTGAGAGGACCTTATATATTAAGCGTGCAAATGATGTGCTTTTGATCATCATTAAGGCAAAAAATGGCCAAAAAGGCCATGTAAGGATTTCAATCAGTTGTGCTTAATCTCGATTAAAGTTGTGAAATCATTTAAAAAATTATGTGTAAGCTCATTTAAAACGTATCTTATGAAAATTTTGAAGAGAGAGAAACTCATGTGATAATCATGAAAAGTTTGTGTGATATCTTACACCTCGAAGTTTGTGCTCATCGAGCGTTCAACAAAATTCAAATTTTCCTCTTGTTCATAGACGTATATAATGTGTGATTATGACGTTTTGCACTTTTTTACTCCACTTTTCATAGCAAGCTTGTTTCTCTCTATCACATCATTTTAGACACTTTCACGTCACTCCTCATAGCGGACCATGGAGAACCTCAACCCAAACACTCTCACTTAGCTTTCAACCAGCCAAAATCATTGTGATAAGTTCCATATCAACATTGCAGTTAGTCATGAGTATGCAATGACAAGAAAGGTATTCTGAAGGGCTCTTCAACCTTCTGAAGTGGATGGATTGCGGAAAGAAGGCGAAAAACATATCAACATATGGGCAGATGGATCTGTTTATCCAATTGATCCAGAAGCTGGAAGGTATCCCCCTTTTCATGATCTTCATGATCTTATTAGATTTGTAGGAGATGGTGAGGATGGTTTATGAGGCTATTGTTCAAGGCTCTAAGAGATTTCAAGGAATTATGTACAATACATAAACTATTTACAAAACACACTACATTAGAGGGATTTACATACGAGGGAGTTAGATAGATAGATAGATTGTTTTTGGTTGAGAAACAAAGATTACAAGGGCCTAAACTATATCCCAACCGCTCCAATGGAATTGTCCATTCCACAAGGAGGAAGATAAGAGACCTAAACTAGGGAACTTGGACAAAGGAAAAAAGGTGGTCCATCTTGTATATAAACTTCCCATTCATGTTATCACAAACTATAAGATAGTGGAAATGATGAACGAAGATAGCTCACACACTATTGTTTAACTCAATCATTATCATGATCACATTTTCAGCCACATGACTTACTTAAGCTACATGGTATTTTATAAAAGACCAAGATGTAGGTTATCATAGATAAATTTGGAACTCACAACATCATAAATTATGCTCTAGTTAAGGCTTCCAAGATTCCCAATAGGCTAGTGGACATAAATACTTAGTATCTATGTTGAATGGTGATGATAAGAGGGTATGGGACACTTTGGTGTCCAATTTGAAAGTTGAAATCCAAGGTCTTAAATCCCACATGGACTTCTAGATAATGAATATGGAAACAGTTGACTTACTTCTAGGTAGGGAATATCAAAACAAAAACTTAAAATTAGTTATCAAAAGAACACTTTAGATTTCATAAACCATGGAAGTAAATTTATACCCAAGTTGAGAGGGATGTACCCGATGCACATCTCATTGTTGGAGTTAGGCATCTGTGGAAGCACGCGAGCAGCACAAGGAAGAAGAAGAACCTTGGAGCAAAACACACAATACTGAATGTATTACTAGAGAATGTACAAAGATAAGTAGCCCATTAGGGCAATAGGCATATATACAAGCCGGGGGGAAAAACCTCATAAAGAGGAAAAAAGTACCCCAGCGGTCCTAGTGTGTTCACACACATCACTACCTAAATATATCAACAAATCCCCCCTGGGAGTGATGCGGTGAACAAGGAGCTGGAACTCATGTATAAGGAAGTGCCAAGCTACATGGAAATTACTCCACAAAAGGAAGTAAGCTCAAAGCTTTGCGGAAAGCTTCAAACTTCTCCCTAGGCAAAGCCTTCGTGAAAAGGTTTGCAATGTTCTCCTACGTGGGCACATATGCCAAGCTGATCTCCCCAATAGAGAACCTCTCCTTGACATAGTGATAATGCACCTCAATGTGCTTAGTGCGAGCATGGAACATAGGGTTCCTCGCAACTGCCAATGCGCTCTGATTGTCAGTGAAGATGGTGGTGGCAGAAGTCTGACCAACACCTGAATCAACCATAAGGCATCTGAGCCACACACACTCAACAGTCGCTGTGAAAGTTGCCCTATACTCAGCCTCACAACTGGAAGTCGCCACAGTAGGCTGCTTCTTGCTCAACCAAGATATACATGAGCTACCAAGCATGAAGCAAAAGCAACTAGTGGACACACGAGTGTCATAGCAACCAGCCCAATCAGAGTCAGAAAAAGCATGCAAATCTGGCGGTAGTGATCCCCCCTTGGGATAAAACAACCCAAGTAGCCGAGTACCACTTAACTAACGAAAGGTGCGCTTAACCGCCTACCAATGCTTGACTCCTGGGCAATGCATAAACCTGCTCATCTATGAGACAGCAAACTGAATAGCTGGTCGAGTAATGCATAAGTAAATCAAGCATCCAATAGCCTGCTGATAGAGAACAGCATCAAATGCATCTCCAGCATCATGAAGAATCAATCGTAAACCTGTCTCCATAGGAGTGGCAATAGGCTTATAGTCTTCAAGGCAAAATGCTACAATAATGTGTCAATATATTTCGTTTGACAAAAAGCCATTCCACAATCAACTTGCATAAACTGAATGCCCAAATAGTGATGCAAATGCCCCAAATGAGACATCTCAAATGAGGCATGCAAATCAGCCTTAAAATCAGCAATATGCTTCTCAATAGGACCAGTGAGCAACATGTCGCCAACATAGACAACAATGATCAGAAGCACATCATTAACACCCTTAACATATAAGGTGCTTTCAGTTGGATTGTTCTCAAAACCATGTGCAATCAAATAGCCATGTATCTTCTCATACCAAGCACGTGGTGCTTGCTTTAAACCATATAATGCCTTCTTTAACCTGCACACTTGGTTTTCATGCCCTTTCTGCACAGCCACGGGGCTGAAAAACATACACTTATTCATGCAAGTCACCATTCAGAAATGTTGTTTTAATGTCCAACTGATGTACATTCCAACCATGATGAGCTGCAAGTGCACAAATGCTCCGAACAGTAGTCATACAGCACGTAGGTGCAAAGGTCTCATCAAAATCAATGCCTCTTTCCTATGCATAACCCTTTGCAACAAGCCTAGCCTTATACCTGTCAACTGTACCATCCGATTTACGCTTCAGCTTGTATACCCACTTAGTGCCAATGGCCTTCTTGCCTGGAGGCAAGTCACATAAAGACCAAGTACCATTCTTCATTATAGCATCATATTCAGATTGCATAGCAGTTATCCAATTTTCTGAATTTTGTGCTTCATCAAACGAAAAAGGCTCATTCTCATCAGAGAGACTAGATGTAGCCATAGCATAGCAATCTGATGCAAAAGAGGCACTATGAGAGCCTGAACGAGTACGATATGACACAAGTGCATCTAATTTGCTGTCATGCAAAGTCTGCACCAGCAATTTCGACATAGTCTTTGCCTGCTCAATATCAATCTCATCAACTAGTGCAGCATGTAAATCTGCATCAGAAATGGAATGATCTACATCATCACATGAAACCTACAAAGGCTGAGAAATTGCCTCATTGGGACAAGCACTAGACTGTCCACCTGTAAAAAGAGGCAGCAAAGTATCATACATGTCTTTGGAGCTAACAGATGTCTCCTTAGTACATGAAAGCAATGACTGAATAGCATCTTCCACAAAAACAACATCACGACTAACCAGAATACGTTTAGTCTGTGGATGATACAGACAATAGCCTTTACTTTTGAGAACTGTACCCAACAAAAATACATTTTACTGCTTTATCATCCAATTTTCTGCGATGTTGTTCAGGCACTAATGCATATGCCAAACAATCAATAACACGCAGATGAGCAAAGGATGGCTTGCGATCATGCCAAGCCTCATATGGAGTGATAGACTACAGCGCTTTAGTGGGACACCTATTCAGTACATATGCTGCACACATGACAGCCTCAAGCCAGAAACTATGTGGTAAAGCCTGACTCTTGACCATACACCTTGCCATCTCCATGAGTGACCTGTTCTTTCATTCAGCAACTCCATTTTGTTGAAGTGTATATGGCATTGTACACTGGTGTTTTGTCCCACGTTCAGCCAGAAATGCATTAAAATCAGAAGACATATATTCCCTCCCTCGATCTGAATCGAGGGTGCCCATTTTACATGCTAACAGATTTTCAGCCAAAAGCAAAACCTGTTTGAAGCACATGAACACTTCAGACTTTGCCTTCAATGGATATACCCATGCATGCCTGGAAAAATCATCAATGAAAGTCACAAAGTAAAGATAATTACCAAAAGAAGGTGTCTACATAGGACCACAAACTTGACTATGTACAAGCTGCAATTTCTGAGTAGCCCGAATTGAACCATCTTTTGGAAATGAGGAACGGTGCATTTTGCCCAAAATATAGCCTTCACAAACATGTTTTCCAGGTGCCTCAAGTTTGGGCAAAGAAGACACCATTTCAGATTTTTGTAGGCGTAGCAAACTAGCAAAATTCAGATGACCAAAGCGTGCATGCCAAAGCTTTGTATCTGAGATAGCCTGAGAATCATATACTGCACATGTAGAATCATTCACAGATCTTTCATAGTCTATGAGCTTATACAGCCAACGACATAAAATGCCAGAAGCAATAATCCCATCGCCATTTTACAGATCATGAACTGTACACCTGTCATCAACAAATTTCACAACCAAGCCAATCTTGGCTAATGCAGACTGGACTGATCTTCCTGCAACAAAACAAAGACTAACTCCTCAAATGACAAAGCATTTGGATTGCCTTTCATCATCAACCGAAGAGTAGAAGCAAAACTCTGATATGAATCAGGAAGACCATTCAGAATGGTCTGCACAAGTGAGCTATCTGGTATAACCTCATCAACAGAAATCAACTGTTCCTTCAAGTCTTTGATCTTTGTTAGGAAACTGTCCATAGAATCACCTTCATTCATGTGCTCACTCTCCTACTATTTTCGGAGGTAAGCAACACGAGCCTCATTCCTAGCTTGGTACAATGTGGTAAGTGTATTCCAAGCATCCTTACCTATTCTGCAAGAGCGAATATGAGGAATAATGGCACGTTTGACGGACAAAGCTATCAATGCATGTGCCTGGGCATCTTTGCCATCCCAACGAATCTGCTCTATAGTAGGTGCAGCAGAAACTGCAGTACGAACAGGAATATGCAGAATACCATCATCTTCGACACCTTCTGCATCAGCTTTAGTACCTGCAGTTGTAACAGTTGCAAGTGTGATAGGACGTTTTTTGACACCCTGCATAATGTTCCACAGCCCTTTTGCAACCAACACATGTCGCATCATATAAGCCCATAACGGGTAGTTGGTAGCATCCAACTTATCCTCAACAGCCAACATACGGAATACATCACTGCTTTCAGCCATGATCGGTGACTAAAATACCTTGATGCAGAAAATTGATTGTATCTCAAAAAGTTAAACAAAACTACCCAGACGAATTCCACTACACCTGTAGCAGACTTCGAGACGCTTATGTTGGAGTTAGACGTCTGCGGAAGCACACAAACAGCACAAGGAAGAAGAAGAAGCTTGGAGCACAACACACAAGACTGAATGTATTACTAGAGAATGTACAAAGATAAGTAGCCCATTAGGGCAATAGGCGTATATACAAGCCGGGGGAAAAAAAACCTCCTAAAGAGGGAAAAAAGTGCCCCGACAGTCCTAGAGTGTTCACACACATCACTACCTAAATATATCAACAAATCCCCCTTGGGAGTGATGCGGTGAACAAGGAGCTGGCACTCATGTATAAGGAAGTGCCAAGCTATGTGGAAATCACTCCACAAAAGGAAGTAAGCCCAAAGCTTTGCAGAAAGCTTCAAACTTCTCCCTAGGCAGAGCCTTCGTGAAAAGGTCTGCAATGTTCTCCTGCGTGGGCACATATGCCAAGCTGATCTCCCCAGCAGAGAACCTCTCCCTGACATAGTGATAATGCACCTCAATGTGCTTAGTGCGAGCATGGAACACAGGGTTCCTCGCAACTGCCAATGCGCTCTGACTGTCAGTGAAGATGGTGGTGGCAGAAGACTAGCCAACACCCAAATCAGCCATAAGGCGTCTGCGCCACACACACTCAACAATCGCTGTGAAAGCTGCCCTATACTCAGCCTCACAACTGGAAGTGGCCACAGTAGGCTGCTTCTTGCTCAACCAAGATATACATGAGCTACCAAGCATGAAGCAAAAACCACTGGTGGACACACGAGTGTCATAGCAACCAGCCCAATCTGAGTCAGAAAAAGCATGCAAATCTGGCGGTAGTGATCCCCCCTTGGGATAAAACAACCCAAGTAGCCGAGTACCACTCAAGTAGCGAAAGATGCGCTAATGCGTGACTCCTGGGCAATGCATAAACCTGCTCATCTGTGAGACAGCAAACTGAATATCTGGCCGAGTAATGCATAAGTAAATCAAGCATCCAACAGCCTGCTGATAGAGAACAGCATCAAATGCATCTCCAGCATCATGAAGATTCAATCGTAAACCTGTCTCCATAGGAGTGGCAATGGGCTTACAGTCTTCAAGGCCAAAACGCTGCAATAATGTGTTAATATATTTCGTTTGACACAAAGCCATTCCACCATCAACGTGCATAAATTGAATGCCCAAATAGTGATGCAAATGCCCCAAATCAGACATCTCAAATGAGGCATGCAAATCAGCCTTAAAATCAGCATATATGTGTCTCAATAGGACCAGTGAGCAGCATGTCATCAACATAGACAACAATGATCAGAAGCACATCATTAGCACGCTTAACATATAAGGTGCTTTCAGTTGGATTGTTCTCAAAACCATGTGCAATCAGATAGGCATGTATCTTCTCATACCAAGCACGTGGTGCTTGCTTTAAACCATATAACGCCTTCTTTAACCTGCACACCTGGTTTTCATGCCCTTTCTGCACAAAGCCACGGGGCTGAAAAACATACACTTATTCATGCAAGTCACCATTTAGAAATGCTGTTTTAATGTCCAACTGATGTACATTCCAACCATGATGGGCTGCAAGTGCACAAATGCTCCGAACAGTAGTCATACGGCATGTAGGTGCAAAGGTCTCATCAAAATCAATGCCTCTTTCCTGCGCATAACCCTTTGCAACAAGCCTAGCCTTATACCTGTCAACTGTACCATCAGGTTTACGCTTCAGCTTGTATACCCACTTAGTGCCAATGGCCTTCTTACCAGGAGGCAAGTCATATAAAGACCATGTACCATTCTTCATTATAGCATCATATTCAGATTGCATAGCAGCCATCCAATTTTCTGAATTTTGTGCTTCATCAAAAGAAACAGGCTCATTCTCATCACAGAGACTAGATGCAGCGATAGCATAGCAATCTGATGCAAAGGAGGCACTATGAGAGCCTGAATGAGTACGATATGACAAAGGTGCATCTAATTTGCTGTCACGCAAAGTCTGCACCAGCCATTTTGGCATGGTTTTTGCCTGCTCAATATCAGCTCTCTCATCAGCAAGTGCATCATGTAAATCTGCATCAGAAATGGAATGATCTGCATCATCATATGAAACCTGCAAAGGCTGAGAAGTTGCCTCATTAGGACCAGCACTAGACTGTCCACCTGTAAAAAGAGGCATCAAAGTATCATACATGTCTTTGGAGCTAACAGATGTCTCCTTAGTACATGAAAGCAATGGCTGAATAGCATCTTCCACAAAGACAACATCACGGGTAACCAGAATGCGTTTAGTCTGTGGATGATACAGACGATAGCCTTTACTTTCAGAACTGTACCCAACAAAAATACATTTTATTGCCTTATCATTCAATTTTCTGCGATGTTGTTCAGGCACTAATGCATATGCCAAACAACCAAAAACACACAGATGAGCAACAGATGGCTTGCGGTCATGCCAAGCCTCATATGGAGTGATAGACTGCAACGCTTTAGTGGGACACCTGTTCAGTACATATGCTGCACACATGACAGCCTCAAGCCAGAAACTATGAGGTAAAGCCTGACTCTTGACCATACACCTCGCCATCTCCATGAGAGACCTGTTCTTCCGTTCAGCAACTCCATTCTGTTGAGGTGTATATGGCACTATACACTGGTGTTTTATCCCACGTTCAGCCAGAAATGCATTAAAATCTGAAGACATATATTCCCCCCCTCGACGAGAACGGAGGGTGCCCATTTTACATGCTGACAGATTTTCAGCCAAAACCAAAAACTGTTTGAAGCACATGAACACTTCGGACTTTGCTTTGAGTGGATATACCCATGCATGCCTGGAAAAATCATCAATGAAAGTCACGAAGTAAAGGTAATTTCCAAAAGAGGGTGTCTGCATAGGACCACAGACATCACTATGTACAAGCTGCAATTTCTGCGTAGCCCGAACTGAACCATCTTTTGGAAAGGAAGAACGCTATATTTTGCCCAAAATACAGCCTTCACAAACATGTTTTCCAGGTGCCTCAAGTTTGGGCAAAGAGGACACCATTTCAGATTTCTGCAGGCGTAACAAACTAGCAAAATTCAGATGACCAAAGCGTGCATGCCAAAGCTTTGCATCTGACATAGCCTGAGAATCATGAACTGCACATGCCGAATCATTCACAAATCTTTCATAGTCTATGAGCTTATACAACCCACGACATAAAATGCCAGAAGCAATAATCACATCGCCATTTGAGAGATCATGGACTGTACACCTGTCATCAACAAATTTCACAACCAAGCCAATCTTGGCTAATGCAGAAACTGATAACAGATTCTTTTTGATCCCTTGCACAAATAAAGCATCTGACAAAGTGAAAGAACTACCATCAGCAGTAGTCAGAATGATCTTATCAACTCCCATAACAGGATAAGAGGAGTTATTGGCGCATGTGACATTATTCCCTGTAGGGGCAGGCTCGAGTGAAGAGAAGAAACTACGTTGCGAGGTAATATGTTTGGTCGCCCCACTGTCAAAGTACCAAACATCTGAGTCTACTGCAGACATGCACTGATCAGGAGAAGATGGGTCAAAACTGCAGACAGTAGTAAACGCCCATTCTTCTTCCTGCACAAGATTTGTAGACTCTGTTTTTGGTGTAGAGGCCTCTGCAACAACCATTCCAGCCTCTTTCTTCTTTGCCTCTTTAGCAGCCAGTTTTGGACAGTTCTTTATGATATGATCATTGCCTTTACAGTACTTACAAAACAATTTCTGCTTTTCTGATTTTTTCTCATCTTTGTCTTGGTTCTTTGAATGTGCAGCATTTGCAGATTTCTGCTTACTAGTAGAAGAGCTCCATTTTCCTTTGCCCTTCTGACTAGCCAGGAAAGCTTGATCTGCAACACGCATAATCGACCTGTTCTGCCTGGACTGATCCTCCTGCAACAGAACAGAGACTAATTCCTCAAATGACAAGGCATTCGGATTGCCTTTCATCATGAACCAAAGAGTAGAGGCAAAACTCTGATATGAATCAGGAAGACCATTCAGAACGGTCTGCACAAGTGAGCTATCTGGTATAACCTCATCAGCAGAAATCAATTGTTCCTTCAGGTCTTTGATCTTTGTAAGAAAACTGTCCATAGAATCACCTTCATTCATGTGCTCACTCTCCAACTGTTTTCGGAGGTAAGCAACACGAGCCTCATTCCTAGCCTGGTACAAAGTGGTAAGTGTATCCCAAGCATCCTTTGCTGTTCTGCAAGAGCGAATGTGAGGAATAATGGCACGTTTGACAGACAAAGCTATCAATGCATGTGCCTGGGCATCTCTGCCATCCCAACGAATCTGCTCTGCAATAGGTGCAACAGAAAAAGCAGCACGAACAGGAATCTGCGGAATATCATCTTCGACACCATCTTCATCAGCTCCAACACCTGTATTTGCAGTACCTGTCGTTACAGGTGTAACAGGACGTCTTTCAACACCCTGCACAATGTTCCACAATCCTTTTGCAACCAGTACATGTCGCATCATATAAGCCCATAATGGGTAGTTGGTACCATCCAACTTATCCTCAACAGCCAACATACGGAATACATCACTGCTTTCAGCCATGGCCGATGACTAAAAATACCTTGATGCAGAAAATTGACTGTATCTCAAAAAGTTGAACGGAACTGCCCAAACGAGTTCTGCTAGACCTGTAGCAGACTTCGAGACGCTTAAACTGGCGAACAGAAACTGGTATATACCTTTGGCACAAAAGGACAAAATAGCCTGCACAAGCACTGCGATAGTGCGTTCGAAGGCCGAAACGAGCTTAGATCGTGATTTCGGCACGACATAGCAAAGCTGTTTTGATCTCGGAAACACCCTGAGTATGCTCACCAAATTTCGTGCGAATCTGAGACTGCAAACGGAGGAGTGTCGACGGCGCCCTAGAAGAAGCGACGACCTGCTCTGATACCAATTGTTGGAGTTAGACGTCTGCGGAAGCACGCGAACAGCACAAGGAAGAAGAAGAAGCTTGGAGCACAACACACAAGACTGAATGTATTACTAGAAAATGTACAAAGATAAGTAGCCCATTAGGGCAATAGGCGTATATACAAGCCGGGGGAAAAAAACCTCCTAAAGAGGGAAAAAAGTGCCCCGGCAATCCTAGAGTGTTCACACACATCACTACCTAAATATATCAACAGCTTATACTAGCGAATAGAAACAGGTATATACCTTTGGCACAAAAAGACGAAATAGCCTGCACAAGCGCTATGATAATGTGTTTGGAGGCCAAAACGAGCTCAGATCGTGATTTCGGCACCATAAAGCGAAGCAATTTTGATCTCTAAAGCACCTTGAGTATGCTCACCAAATTTCATGCGAATCTGAGACTGCAAACGGAGGAGTGTCGACGATGCCCTAGATGAAGCGACGACCTTCTCTGATACCAATTGTTGGAGTTAGACGTCTACAGAAGCACGCGAACAGCACAAGGAAGAAGAAGAAGCTTGGAGCACAACACACAATACTGAATGTATTACTAGAGAATGTGCAAAGATAAGTAGCCCATTAGGGCAATAGGCGTATATACAAGCCGGGGGAAAAAACCTCCTAAAGAGGAAAAAAGTGCCCCGACGGTCCTAGTGTGTTCACACACATCACTACCTAAATATATCAACACTCATCTCTTGCATAAGGGTAGACAAGGTTAGGAATTGTGTTTGTTATACGGTTCTAATTTTGATAAGAACGTGCATGTGTATAGTTCTTCTCTCTCTCTCTCTCTATATATATATATATATATATATATATATATGTGTGTGTGTGTGTGTGTGTGTGTGTGTGTGTGTGTGTATGTGTGTGTGTGTGTATATTAGAAATGTAAATAAGATATGGAGTTGATATTATTACTTTTTAGAATGTTTGGTGACGATTTTTAACAATTAATGTTTGATTTTTCTCCCATTTATTCATCAAGAGGACTACCACTAGGAAGAGGGTACATTGACTATGCCATAGAGTTAGTTTCTTGATAAAGTATCGTTATCATGGAATGGACACACCCTTGATACATCAAAGAGCTTCCTATTTTCTTAGGTTTATCAGGATTCTATAGACAATTGATTAAGAATTATGCCAAGATATCTATGCTTATGGTGGAACAACTTAAAGGTAAAGGAAATAATGTTTTTATATCTTAAAATATGGTACTTCTAAAACAAGAAAATAATGAATCTCTATAGTTTTTCACATCTTCATACGTTTATACCCAAAACAATAGAAATATGTCTTGATCAAGACATCAAAAACTCTTTCTACTTTGTATGTGGAAAACATAATTTTTCAATTATAAAAATGATCCATAAAAATAACAAGGCTATTTTACAAAGCAAGGAATTCATAAAAATTTCCAAATGATACGCATTTTATCTTCACGTGAGATCATAACATAGGATAGAGTGATCTATATGTAGAAATTCGACTTAAAATAACTATCCAATATATTTATTAAAGTGAATTTATCAAAAGCATGATACATATGAAATCAAACATTGTAAAAGATACATTGCGCATAGTCAATACACCTCCTTCTTCTTGAAAATAACAAAGAAAATGAATGGACGGAAAAAAATAGATTCATTAAAATCATGTGGGTTTGTATATTGTTGAAGCCTCTCAATGATTCCCCTTCATTTTGGGAATCTCCTCTGGTCTTCTTCGAAGTTCGGCTATCTAGAGCTCTATGTACACAGAGAACGAAGTCAGTTCACGCCGCCCAGCCACGTACTTCTTCTTAATTATATATCTCTCTCACTTACCATAATAATGAGTCCCTTATGGCTCTACACATGGGCGCCACATGGCAATCATGTGTGAAGCCATCTAAATGGGTTAAGAGGTGGTCCTTTTCGCGGGTCGTACTATACTCTAGTCCCTTTTTCTTTTCTTCCCCCTTCTTGAGTGGATAGTTCCACTGTGAATGGCTAGGAGACAAACACCTAAAGCACAGGTTCTCTCTTTTGGCCCTCTCAAACTGATCTGTGGAAAAGCTAGGCCCTTGTGATCTTTGTTTTTTAATAAAAACTTTGTTTTTCCCAACAGGCAACTTCTTCTTGAATTTAGTCATACTAAGAGGCTTGAGGGGCTGATCCGTCTCCATAGGAGTATATTGAGGACGGTTATGGTCCTCATAGATCTGTGCATACTTGATCGCTTCCTCAAATGTCTTAGGTGCATTCCTTCTGACTTCCCTCTTTATGGCTTTATCCAAGCCTCTAACAAACCCTCTGGTCTTCTCGAAATCATCTAAGCCTTTAAGTTTCAAAATGATCTCTCTATAGTGAGATAGGCAGACCGTAAGAGGTCTACCTCTCTATGTAATCCTATCCCACTCATCCCAATTCCTTTCCTCCTCATTCTCAGGAAGAAACTCTTTTAGAAAAAGAGTCTCAAACTGAGTCCAATCAATAGGAATAGAGTTCGCCTCCTTAAGACTCATCCACCACTTATAAGCACGCGGGCCGAGGGAAATACTCACCTCTTGCACACGATACTCTGGAGGGGTGCCCTTCAATTGATGCAAATCATGCCACTTTTGTAAAAAAGTGTAGATTGCATCCTTGTTCCTGTCTCGGTCATCCCCCGTAAAGGTAGGTGGCTTCAAGTCTTTTAGGAGGGGAGCTTCCCTAGAGCTCTCTCCTTTATACTTACTAGGAAGAGAAGTATCCTTCCTAGTAATCTCTCAAGGAATAGGAGGGGTTTCTCTTTCCTTCCTAGCTAGGAAAGAGGTGACACTAGTCTCAAGTGAGATCATTTGAGACTTAAGTTGTTGTATGAGAGATGTGATGCTACCAAGATCTCTTTCTAAGTTAAGGGTTTGCTCTTTCAAGTCTATGAATTGGTCACAAATTCATCTAAAAGTTCCTCATATGTAGATTCCTCTTGCTGAGGCTCTTTTTCTTCTAGTTTTTTTTCTACTTCTTGACCTAATTCTACTTCTTCCATTCTAGAATCAGGATCCTCTAGTTGCTCTTTAAATGGAGAAGTGTCTTCAACTACTTGTTTGCCTTTAGATTCCATGTTTTACTTCCCTTCCCCCGTTTGCTAACTAGAGTATATGAGAATGAATGGAAGTAAAGCTTAAATATGCAAGAAGAAGAGAAATATATCACAAGAGCACTTCCCTGTTACAAAATAAAGCTGCGGAAGCGAAATCCAAGTGATCCTTGAAGCTTTAGGTCGCTGATTTTGAATCCTCGCTAGGCCCAAGCAAAAATTGGAAATGTCCGGTTGGTCCGGGGAGGTTCTAAACACCAAAAACCATCCAAAACAATGCCAAAACCACGTGGGAATAGCCCCAACCGGGCAAACTGAGTAAAACTGAGCAACTTCTAAGATTTGACAATCCAGTCCAAGAAATGTAGCTTAGCACTGTACTTCAAATATTTGAAGCTATCCCACGTGAAAAAAGTGAATTTGGACACCGGATGATGAAAAACTAGGCCTGGGAGTGGCCGCCTAGTTCCTGCTAAAGTGCTGCAGAGAGATTTTGGTGGGGCAAATCTCGTCCAAATCCAACACCGATGGTCTCTGAGCGAAGCGTAAGTGTATAGCTTGGTAATATCAACCAAGATTTTAGAAATCGGATATCGTATGAAGAAGCTATGGTGCGGAGAAGCCGGTATGTCACGAGTAGGAAGTGAAAAAGCTCATCTTCGTGGATGGATAACTTTGAGGAGCTCAAAACTGAGGAACCGAAGCTTTCTGAATCAACCCCAAACCCATATCCCATCTCCACATCCCATATACATATATGCATCATTTCTTTGCCAATATTTTGATCCAAAATATGTATTTTATTCCCTTAATTTTGAGAAAAAAGACTTAAAAGTGAGCTTATTCAACCCTCTCCATGTCCTCTTGATCTTCTCCATGCGCTCATATCGTTTGTACCACCCATTGACAAATAAAATTATTCTGAGTCGAGATAATATTTTCTAAAAATTTAGCTTTCCCTCTACTTTGTAAAAAACAACCAACAATTAGCTCACAAGATGTGTTCAATACACTCATGCCTTTGTTCCAAAGTGGTGCGCTTGACTATGTCCATTTAGACCACCCAACTGAGGCTTAAAGGGCTAAAAATTCTAACAAAATAGAGTTGAAAATGTAGAGAATTTTCATCCAAACATGGCTAAAATTTTTCAACCAAAAATGGTTGAAACTACTGAAAATTTTCAACCACATATGGCTGAACATTTGCGTCAAAATATGGCTGAAAATGAACATGAAATTCAACTCGTACATGATTTATATACATGTTGATGATGTAATACATAATGAATGCATATTCATCAAGAGTGCAAAAAGTATGCCAAAGTGGTTGAAACAAACTTTGCAGGATAGCAAATTGAGTGCATCTTTACTTGGTAGAACAAGATCCAGCTCTCACCATGCATCAAGTAATTTTTGTGGATTATTCTCTTCTTGCAGTAGCATGTAATGAAGAGCCACTTACTTTTGAAGATGCATGTGACAATCCACATTGGATGAATGCTATTTAATCAGAATTGGATTCCATACATAAGAATGCTACATGGAAGTTATGTGAATTGCCAAAAGGTAAAAATGCCATTGGTACAAAGTGGGTTTACAAGATTAAGAGAAAATCAAATGGTGGCATTGATTGCTACAATGCTAGATTGGTTGCCAAAGGATATGTGCAACAATATGGCATTGATTATGAGGAAACTTTTGCACCTACTTCACGCATGACTACCATTCATACCATGGTTGCATTGGTTGCCCAACGAGATTGGAAAGTATTGTTGGGGATGTAAGGGCCATGTGACCTTACCCCTATACTCATATACATATATCATTTATAGAGCATTGCCTCATAGAGATCATTATGTGGGTTTCGAGGATCCCACACATGTGTGTGCATCTCTCCTCTTCTCTCTCTCCCTCCATCTCCTCCTTGCTCCTCGTGTTCAACACATCAAAGCCCTTCATTGGTATCAAAGCTTGTTGAAATTGGTGCGCAAGGAGCTTCAATGAAAGTTTAGGGTAGGAGAGGCGAATGTGCAGGTTAGCACCCTCTTGACGGCCACTCGGTATTTTGGCCATAACTCAAGCTAGGAAGCTTGAGTTTGTGCGATTTAAAGTTGTGTGTATCTAACATAGAGGACTAAAAAATTCACAGAAGGTCGCAAAATCTAGTTGGGAGTTTTAGTCTGCCGAAAATTCGAAAAACTCAGACTGATGTAGAAGACAAATCTATAATTACTTAGACAACAGATCAGTTTTTTTGCTGAAACTTGAGTTTTAAAGGTCGGATCAAAGCGATACAACTTGTTGTGCATAACTTGAGACTAAAAGAACAGACTCCAAATTCTGAGTGCTAGGTCATCAAAAATGTAGAATACAGAGCAACAATGCTACAGGTGAAGCTGAAATTGACAATCCTTGTGTTGTTCATGTGCTTCCATAGACCTCAAACTCCAACACTTGCTTCAAACCATATAATGCCTTCTTCAACCTGCACACTTTGTTTTCATGCCCTTTTTGCACAAAACCATGGGGCTGAAATACATTGCTTTCAGCCATGGCCAGTGACTAAATACCCTGATGCAAAAAAATGAGTGTATCTCAAAAAGTTGAACAGAAGCACCCTATCGAACTTTGCTAAACCTATAGCAGACTTTGAGGTGCTTGTACAGGTGAGCCAAAACCGGTATATATGTTTGGCACAAAAGGACAAATTGTCTGCATAATCGTTGTGATAGTGGTCGAAACAAGCTCATATCAAAATATCAATGCCACATAGCAAAGTTGTTTTGAACTCCTAATCGCCCCAAGCTCATATCAAAATCCTGATGCCACATAGCAAAGCTGTTTTGAACTCCTAATCGCCCCGAGTATGCTCACCAATTTTCGTGCAATTCTGAGGCTGTGATTGGAGGGGTGTCCACGATGCCCTAGATAGACCTACTCGGATAGCAATTGTTGGAGTTGGAGGTCTACAGGAGCACATGGACAGCATAAGGAATAACAAGAAGCTTGAAGGACAACACAACTCAAAATGTATTACCAAGTGAATTTCAAAAGATAAATGACCCATTAGAGTTGTAGGCGTATATACAAGCCGAGGGAAAAAATTGCCTAAGGTAAAAAAGTGCCCTAGCAAACATAAGTGTTTTCACACAAATCACTACCGAAATACAACAGTTTAAACCCCTCTTTTCATCTCTACATATCTAATTGACCATTCCTTGCCACATAGATTATTGAGAATATGCATGTCATATCTAATTGACTGTTTCTTGCCACACAAATTATAGACTATAGAGAATATACATGTCACATATCTAATTGACCCTTTTTGCCACATCGATTATAGATTATGAAGAACATGCATGTCACAACTTAAAGCCATAAACTTGCATAGAAGTGAAGAATATGGTTGTAAATTGGTCCATAAAGAATACAATATTTCTCCAACCTTCAAGATTTACGTCAACAAGATTCTCCAATCAAGAGAAACATCTTTTTTAGTTGACTACAAAAATAGCATTGAAATTACTAAAGGAAAAAAAACAGCATCCATATTAGACTTTTTTTTTTTTGTGATAAAGATACCATCCACCACTGTACAAAGATAGAATATGGAATATGGAAAAGGATTTTGGAGTAGGTTTTTTTTTTTTGTGATAAAGATACCATCCACCACTGTACAAAGATAGAATATGGAATATGGAAAAGGATTTTGGAGTAGGCTGCACATTAGAGGATTGGAATAGGGCTACTTCTCACGTAAAGTTAAACAATTCATTTGGAAAAATATACTTGTGCAAAATGCAAATCTCAAATGGACTCTCAAATATCTTCATGGATAAACTAGTGTAAATTTTCACCCTGAAAATAGAGACCTGCAACCCATGGGACCCCCAAATCCCACACAAGCAGGGGTAGAACACCTAAACCTACTAAGAATGAACACAAGCCCAAGCACCTGCTAAGGATAGGAACTGACAAAGAACAGTCGTAAGACAATAGACTGATTTGAAGTGATGAATCAGTTCATTGCCACAACGTGCTTGGCCTTGGCTACCATCAACAGTGTCCACTCAAAATGCCCAAAGACCCACAAGAGATGTCAAAGGGCACCATTCCATCTCATCACAGAGATGAAGACATGTCCAGCCAATGTATCATGTGCGGATTGAACTTTTATCCCACTCACGAGAGGTGAAAGACTCAAACACCTAAACTGTGGTGCTGGACTAAGAATAATTTCAAAGATAAAACTAACGACAATAAAATGCCTTGATCTACTTGGCCTATCTAAACAAGATGTTCCAAGTTTCAAAATTTCTATCTTTATCATGCATAGCCTTGGACAAGCATTATAGCATCCCTGGTCACATCAAAGCCACTTAGCAGTTACAGCTCTAATACTACAAAATTTTCCTGAAATAATTAGGATCGCAAATTCTTCCCTGAAAACACTAATTTAGATGAGCAATTTTCCGATAACATTGGCTTACTACCATCATCAATTTCACATAAACTACTATCATCAATTTCACATAAGATTTAAGAGCCAGTCTGAATTGATACAAAATATCCAAAGAAACGCTAAATATCTGATCATGCTGGATAAAAATAACCATGATTTCTCAGTAATCAAAATTGTGTTGCTTACAATAATATTGAAATCTTTGTGGCTGTTGCTGAATACCTAAGAAACTCTTTTCATATGTAATGCAATTGTGTATCCAAGACGGAAACATAATATTGGGATCACCAACATGCTGACAATCACAAGGTTTTAAAGGTGGGACATGGAAAGTACATATTAAAAGCTTGGAGAAATGAGCTTACACTCCTTGACACAAGCCAAAATCAACTCAGAATCGAACAAAAATAGCTTATGTAGGTGCTAATCATATTTTTTTTTTCTAATTTAAAAAAAAAGGGACCCCAGAAAACCTACTCCTGCAGACATGCATGGTGTTCAAAAAAAATCCTCCATAAGATTATTGTAGCCAAAATATGACAGACACACTAGAATGGACTCCAGTAAATACCACATCCACTGCTCGAGTCAAGCTACAAACAATATACTGTGCAATGAGAACAGAAACAAGAACTCCAGAAATCTGCATCATATCAAAGACTACTTACTCTCTCCTCCCTTATTCTTAAAATTCAAACCCGCTTTTAACTCACAATTATTGCCTTCAACAACTCATCTATCCTCTTCTACCCTAGGTTGGGGAAACGTAATCTAGTAAGCACGATACTCTAAACCATAAATTAAAGAACTAGTTCCCAATAGCTTATTGTTTTTCTTGACAAGTGCAGTCAGATTCCGTTGCTTTCCAATAGCCCATCATGTAACCCACCAAACCTTTCTACATGTACGTATGAATACTTCATTAACCAAAATTATTGCTCGCGACTTCCATCTTGAAAGAGACTTGTATTTGCCCCAGGTCTCCCAGAATAGACATTCTTTGTATTTCAATGCAAATCCCCCCAAAACCCAAAAAGAAAAGGGGTTAACAAATCAAGAGCTCCCATACTTGAATGCATCAGAAAGAAATATCAGTTCTCTTTTCAAGATAGAGAATTTTGTGCCAATGGAATCAAAATAAGAACTACTTCCACAGTGAAGGGGACTACTACTTCCAGGTTGGTTTGCACAACAAATTCTCTCCAGTTTCAATGCAAATTCAAAAACCAAAAAGGATTTCACAATCTACAGCTCTTATAATTGAATGCATCAGAAAGAAAACATCTTCTCCCATGACTTCAACCACATCAAAATCATGCAAAACCTATGCTCTTCTTAGACATCTCTCTTTCTGGCTAGAGGAATAAAATAAAATCCAAGATCCAAACTTGGAAATTTCCTCTCACAACAAGGGAAGCAGTGTTCAAATATAGAGATAATCACATTCTGAGAATACTTTCACAAACAAAGCATGCTACTTGCTACTGACGCCAAATACTGCCTCCCAGTCACTTTGAGCTGAGCTAACAGAAACATGCAATCTTCCTGTCCCTATGAGAAACACTGTTTGGAAATATTTGATCCCTTGTTTCCCGGGTGGAAAATAGCAAGTGAAGAAAAGGACTCTCAATTAGCATGCTAAACTCCCAATACTGTAGATTTACTTCTCGATTTGAGGCATAAATCTAAGCTTTGGAAATCTTACATTCCCCAACTGAAAACAGAATTGACAGATGTTGAACTGAATGCCCTGCTGACAGATATCATTGGCTATTTCATTATGCTGGATAAGAATATGCTCAGATCCTTAAAAATATGCAGACTTACCCATCATAAGCATGAACGGTATCAATTCAATATTACAACCTGCCACAGCGTGCATATGATTGCACATTCAATAATTGAAGGTAATAATACCCAGAAATCAAACATGTGAATGCATCAAAACTATTTACAATATTATGTGTCTAGAGACCCAGGGCAATGTTGTGACATTGAGAGGATTAATTTATTACAGATTGAAGGATTTTCTCACTTGTCAAAACCCAACCAAAAAAGTGTTTGCCAAAACCTTCCAAATGTACAATCTCATTTTCACAATTACATGTCACGATTGTCATGTTCTGTGTTATGTAAAATCTATTAACACTTCACAAGGCCTTGTTGACAAACATGGAGTGCAACAATAGGCTCTGCAGGCTGGCTTCTGGCATCTGGTAGAGGGCTACATGAGATAGCCATGTTGAATGTCTGGCTTTCAGCTTGATAGCCTAGCCAAATGTAAGACAACCTAGCCAATGTTGCAGAAGCTTTGGCAACTCCTATCACACTCTTGGCAGTTAAAATGCCCAATCTGTATGTGAGGCCGAGTTCACTATGAAGATTATTACTGGTCTCTTCTATCTCCTCATATCCTTCAAGGTCAGATGAAGTAACAAAGACGGGTGAATCTCCGCACAAGGCAAATTCATTCTGAATTGGAATTACCATTCGATCAGTCTCAGAATCATGTAGTTTCGAAGAGCACAATGGCCATTGCTGTGATACAGATAAATATAGAGGAACCATCTTCTCAAAATGTTGAAACTTGCTATACTGCAAAACTGCCTGAAATCCCATAAATTGATGAATAAGCTTGACAAATTGGAAGAATCAATCGTTACTAAGCTAAATTGATAATCAGAAATTTTAAAACACTTGTGAAGACAGTCATATAGAAAGAAGGGAATACATGAACTCTGGATATTCGGACAGATTAAAATACCTTCCACTGAGATGCCGCCAGCTGGACTCGTGGCCTTTTTGATTGGACATAGTTGAATGCATCTTTAGGTACCATCTTTCTATATTTGACCTGGTCAAATGTTACACGTGAATCTGCCTTTCTATGCATAAAACTAAATAAGATACCGATAACATGGGCCAATGTCATACCAAATAGCATAGAACAATGGTTGTACTTCGGCCCCTGCCTGCTTTGCAATGTACATAAGTAGCTTTGCAACATTGAACATTGTCTGTTCAAGTGAATAAGTATTGAAAACTTGAAATGTTTGACAATGAGTTCCATCCATATTGAAAAAATGGAGCCTTACAATGGATGAAGTCAACAGCTCGTTCTATATTCTCAAATGAGGGTGCAAAAAGGTAGTCTCTTGTTGGAATTACCAGGTGATTGATCATTTGACTCTGGCATAGTAACACAGAATAGGATGACTTAATCATTCTGCAGTCATCTCACCAATGCATGTATGTATGTGTTTGCATGTTAGGCAGGTGCAGATGGGAAGGCGGGCAGGCAGGTATAATACTGTGCCCGGGAGAAAAAAGAAAATGAGTCTTTTGTTGGGTTGGGGGGAAGGGCAGAGAGAGGTATACCTTGTAGAAAGAAGATGAAACTAGAGTCTCATATGGTTCATTTAGTGTGACCACAGCCTCCACTCCAAGACTTTTTAATCGATAAACATGCCTTGGAAAAGGTACAGCACCTAACAGCAAGAACTGTACGGAGTAACCACATATAGATTAGATAGTCTTCTGAATGTTTATAAGACTGACAGACTTAAGCTTGAAACAAATGTAAAAATTCGATAGCTGGTACACTCCAAAAAAAATCCTGCACTCGATTTATGTAGTTGTGTTTCAGAACTTTATGCATATCAAAACTGCCATGCTTTGTGTGGCTGGATTGCGTAATTTTTGTCCAAGTCTCCCACATAATGTGGTTATATCTTGTCAATATTTTAAACTAGAGAATCCAGAGCTTTACTAAATAGTCCAGTGGATTCCAGTACAAAAGATTCCTGAAGATGATAGGGAAAGAGATCCCCTTGTCAACTTGAAAAATTCAAAAATTTTGATTCATAGTAAACTTTTATTTAAAGGAAGTTCAGCCTTGAGGCCGAATCTCCCCGAAATCAGCTGGAAGTAATTGAAAATACAAGTGACGGCAGGCATCGTACCCATGGGACCCCCCATGTCCCACAAACCAGGGGTTAAGATGGCTGGCAAAAAAAAAACTGCACTCAATTTATATATTTGTGTTTCAGAACTTTATGCATATGAAAAAGTGCCATGCCTTGTGATGCTAGATCGTGTAGTTCTTGTCAAAGTCACACACATTATGTGGTTAGATCTTCTCAATGTTTAAAACTAGAAAATCCAGAGATTCACAATTCCAGTAAAAAAGATTCGCAAAGATAGGGAAAGAGAACCAGAACAATAAAACTTTTACTCCAGAGACTCATACTGTGTACAAAAATTGGATTTAGTAACTCTCTTTTCTTTTCACTTTTCTGGGTCAAGCTCGAGGCCCTCAACTCAGAATGCAGAAAAGCTATCCACTGGCTTCATCATAACACGTTAACATATGAGCTCTTACAGAGAACCGTGAGCCTCCCAAGCCAGAGCCTGAGGTGATACACATTAGGGGATTCCAGGAGATCGGCAGAGGAGCTCATCATAAGTAGGAAAGACTTTCCATACTGTGGCAAGAGAAGCATATCCACATACAAAAACCTGAGCAGAAAAGACATTTCTAGGACTATGCCCCACAAAAGTTTTGTTATTAATGGAAGTTGCTCTAGGAGTCACTACTCGCAGAAAATCTTATATAATATAATTCTTTCAAGGCTTATTGCAAAGGAAACACTGAGCCCTGTACAGATAGACCAATGGCGTTACCAGCTTTCCTTGAGCCATGACTGCAGTGATGAGTGCACGCTTATGAATCTGTCATAGTTAACACTAAACAGAAGTTTGGGGCACATGTGCAGTGTCTCTATAATACATACACAGTATGAGGGTAGCCAACTCTAGTCCATGAGATGCCCACATACAAAAAAGAATTATACTGCAGAAATAATAAAGAAGGTCACTGAAAGGATGAGGGCTGTGAGCGCATATGATCATCACAAGCTAGTGGCAGAACAGCATTTTACATATGCCTGATAAAAGCTTGCAGAGCTTATGGCAGTTACAGCAGCAACTCTATCAATCTGTAAGAGAACCTGTATTCTTGTTGGTCTATAACCTCTCACTTAAGCTACTCGCCTTCCATGTGTTCAAATGCATAGGATTAGGCTCAAGAAAAGCTTAACAAAGCCCTAAAACAAGCCATTTCTATCTTTAGATGTCTTTAATGGTTTTTGAGAGTAGTTTAAGAGCTGAGCTTTTTTTTTTTGGATTAAAGCAGAAGCCTAGGAGCCTATAAAATAATTCTGCCATGATCCACATACAAAATTCAACCCAGGGGATCATACTAGCCACTAGATAACAATGCTACTCTTCCCCCAAGGAATAGCGAGATTTCAGCTCAATTGAGTGATCGAACAATTAAGATTCAGATCATGACAGCTATATAGGAGGTCTGTGTTCAACACATTTGTGTTGCAGGTACAATCAGGTAAACCACTGCTTAATCACATATCAAATGAACACTTGTTGTTCAGATCAGATCATGCACATTCAGCACATTGTGAGATATTTCTACTCATATATATACTAAGTCACATATACATTAGCTTTAGAGAAGATATGCTGCTGTTATTTCTCCGTCTGTCATGTGGGAATCATCTAACCATATGCTATTTACTTCATGTGTAGAAATGATCTGTGCTACTCCACTGGCCTCTTCATCGGTTTATTCACCTCAAGGCTGCTGTCCCAGTCTTTATATCTCAGCTTCAGGATCCGCTCACATCGCTTTATCGCAAATGCTTTCGTTTTTGTCCTGGGCCTAGACTCCAGTTTGAGGCCCTGTATCAGAGGCCCCCGAGTCAGAAGTCAGAAAAGCTATCCCACTGATTTCATTTTCACAAGTTAAGCCTTATACAAGCTCTTACCAAAATCCACGAGCTCCCAAGCGAGGGCCTGAGGTGGTGAGAGACACAAGATCCCTTCACGATCCTAGAGTACTAAGGTATGTCTATGCTGAACACGTGTTGCACACACAATCAGGTAAACCGCTGCTTAATCACATGTCAGATGAACACTTGCTGCCCAGAACAGTTCATGCACATTCAGCACATTTTGAGATATCGCTACTCGTATATAAGAGAGATATGCTGCTGTTATTTCTACATTTGTCATGGAGGATATTATCATGCACATGCTGCTTATATTATGTATAGAAATGATCTGTGCTACTCCAAGGGCCTGTTCCTCAGCTTATTCACCTCAGAATTATGTTGTCCCAGTCTCTATATCTCAGCTTCATGATCAGCTTACATAACTTTATTTCAGGCTTTTTTTTTAATATTTTCTGGTTTGGATTCAAGGCCCTCCTCCATCCAAGGCCCCAACTAAGAAGGCAGAAAAGCTATCCACTGACTTCATCTTAACAAGTTAATACTTATACAAGCTCTTATGAAAATCTGCAAGCTCTTATGAAAATCTGCGAGCTCCCAAGCTGGGGCCTGAAGTGGTGAGTGATCCCAGACCCTGTTCAAGATCCTGCTAAGGGACTTTAGCCCTCCAAACCACCACTCCTGACAGGTTCCTGCACACGGAATGCCTTACCCGACAAAAGAGCATTGGCTCACAGGACAAATCTGCAACCAGAGCAAGTCTCCTTTCTGAACTCTGGTTGAAGGCTAAACTGTCCTGACATGACCATTGGTGAACCAAAGCCCTTTTACATTCATGTATCATGAAGGAGTACCTCATCGTTTCCCGAAAGCTCAAATAAGGGCCTTAGTCCCTAAAAGAACTTTCATATACTATGCACAGCCTCACCAAGGAAGCAACCGAGACAAACTTGGCCACCCTCTCCCTTGTATGCAGTTTCCGACTGACCCAATGGATCAATCTTCAACTCATCCCCCCTCCAACAAGGGAAAAATACAGATTCAACAGACTAACCAAAGGGCCAAGAATAGCAACTGCATGGACAAGCAAACTTCTCAGCCATCTCTCTTATCACTATTTGAATGTTCCACAAGTCCCATCAACAAAATGTTCTAGTTTACTGAAGAGCCTCCCAAAAGAATGGGCTCTGGATAATGACTATTAAGGGAGACTTCAAAACGTCCTCAGAACCTGAACCTCATCTTCCTTTATGTAACATCTTGCAGCATTAACTTATGGTCACCTTGCAGTTGTGAGCCTTGCATCTACAGATAGGAGGCAAGAATAGGTCGTCAGTCGTGAGCCTTGCTTCTGCAGAACACATGTACACATGCAAGCCTCTCTCTCTACACTCTGGCACGACTGAGAGCACACTTGACTGAGGCCGACTGAGAGCATGCTCAAAACCCTAACGAGTCAACTGGATCGGCCTAAGACAAAACCTTAACAACTCCTGGCTGAAAGAGCAAGCAGCCTACGATTTTACATGAGGGGTGCACCTGATGGACAAGCATGTTGGCAGTAGAGGAAAAAGGAATTCGGCAATCCTCCTACAAGGTGGTCTCTAAACGTCTGCAAACGTCTGCAACCGAAGATTGCTTGGACTATATGATGCCGACACCAAAATTGAAAACAATTTCATGCTCACGAACGAAAGACTTGCACAATTGAAAAGGGAAATGGAAGAATGACAGGTGGAGAGAGAAATATGGATAGAGAGGAAAAGCAACTTCATCAAGCTATGGCATGACGAGAAGGACAAAATGAAGACATATATCCATCATCTCAAAAAAAAAAAGAAGAAAAGGGGGAGGGGGAGAAGAGAGAGTTTCATTTGTCCTTCCGTTACACAGATGACATATACACCATCATCCATGTACACATGATTTGTCTCATAAGGCCGATTTTGGTCTGAAGGCTGACATAGACATCAAAAAACTTTATTTCTTTATTTTTTCCTTTCTAACCCCATCAATCTATGCCATCATTGGAAAAGGTCCCGACTCAAACCTATCAATAAGGAACGGCTTGTACAACACATAACAAACATATCATTCACGAGCTATGCATGTTTTTTTTTAACCAAACGAAACTCATGCTGTTTACAAAAAATGTAGACAATAGCATGCCCTCAAATTTGAATCAATGATAGTATGATACAATGCAATCTCATGACTTGTAGACTTTGCTAAATAACGCCCCCACATGGCACAAATTTCCCACCAACCCAGAAAACTAAATAAGGCGTAAATTGTAAAAATGCATGTTGCACAATTCTAAGTACATACGTACATACAGTGCATACATACATGCATGTCATACATACATACATAAATGCAAACTACAGACATTACATACATGAACTCATCACACACATACATAGTACATACATACATGGTATAGTACATGCATACATAGTGTATGCATTCATGGTACATATCCACATCCATACATAGTAGACTGTAGTACATACATAGCAGTACGGTACATGCATAAATATAATACAGCATATACACATTCACACAATTATATATATATATATATATATATATATATATATATATATATATATATATATATATATATATATATATATATATATATATATATATATATATATATATATATATATATATATATATATATATAAAATACACGTACATATATAGTTTTAATATCTTTACAATACAATACAATACATACATATGCACACACACACATACGCATTTATTTATTTAATGATTTATAATGTGCCGCACTGTACAAAACCCCCCTGGGGGCTGGGGCAGAGCCTACTGTTCACCAACCATTCACATACTGTACCAAATGTACCATACCACCTTGATCTATGCAGAATCATGCAGGAAATGGTTCAAGGACTTACCCCAACTATAGCAAAACAAACATCTGCACAACCTGCCTTGAAGGATCCTGACAACCCACCCACCTTGCAAGCAAAGGCATTCTCTGTGTCGTGAGGGCAACCGAGCAACTGTGTGCGCTCCTCCATAGCCCCATTGCTCTGCTGAGCTTCTATATCTGCTGAATATTGTTTTACCAAACGTTCTAAGCCTGCTCGAGTTACCTTCTATATCCCTTCTGCTTGGGAGGAACTATAATTGAAGAAGACTCTACAGGACATAAAGACATCTGTTCTAGTCCCTACATCTGCCGAAGGTCTTCTATCTGTTGAAGGTCTTCTTATAGCTGCTCCACATCTGCATCTGCTGGCAACTTCTGGAGGCCTTGAATTAATTGCCCCATCTAATTGCAGAGTCTATCTATTAGTCTACTATCTACAGCTGCTTATATGCTCCACATGTTTGAACCTACTTTTGTTTGTCCTCTTTATTTGAGGATAGTTCTGATATGTACACACACATTATATATATATATATATATATATTTTTTTTTTTATTTTTTTTTTTTTTGGCACAATTCTTATTGATATATTTTGCACAATTCTTCTTGTCAAGAACATTCTACCTCCTGTGGTATTGGAGTTTTTCAGCACAAAAATATAACACAGCCTTCTAGAATCTGATACCATATGATAGTGAAGATGCTGAGATAGAAATCATAATCATGGGACAGCTGAGTACTAAGTAGAAGGTAAGGACTTGCATAACAAGTATATGGAGGTGCAGAAACACTAATGTCAAATTAAATGTATCCAAAGTACAAAAAAGGAGCAATTAAATAGAGATGACAAACAACTAAAGATAAGGTGTGAAAAGCTTAAAAAATATGCACTTTAGCTGGTTTTGGAGGGAAACTCTGAGCTAAGCTCAAGCCTCAGCTTTATTTAGAATTCTAAAGAAAAGTGAGTGGAGAACTCAGATTAACATCTAGCATTCTACATTAGCAAATGTATGCATTTTGTATCTAAATCAGACAATCAGCTCAGCTGTACAGGGACAGCAGACAGTTGATCAGATTAGGGTCTTTACCAAGAGATCAGCAGCTGTCTATATTTCAGCATGATTTATATGTGGTGCTTAAAAGAGGTTTGTATATTCAGCTCATATATTCAATCTCAATGACATATTCCAGTTTTAATTGAGTCAGTCTGTCCATCATCCACTCTCGTGTAGTCTTCTCTCTGGCATATTCTAAAATCTTGGATGAACAGAATCCAACATATGTACACTGTACATATATATCTATATGTACACTTAAGGTATATAATGTATAAATGTATCTATTTATCGATTTCTACATATACTACACACAAATATACAAAGGATGAATACAGGCAAACCCCATGTTCACCCTGAAAAGAAATCACAACTATAAGGTCACGATAGTAAATTACAAGTAGATACATAAGTACACGGTGTATGTTATGTGTCTTATGTGAATATGTATGTGTACATGTGTATGTTATGTATATGCGTACGTCACATGTGTGTATGTGTATATGCAAGTGTATGTATACTTGTGCCCATGTGTGTGCATGTGTTACTATATGTATGCAAAAATGTGCATGTGTATATGTATGCAAATGTATGTGCTTGTTGTGTGCGCGCATATGCATGTGCGTGTGTGCGCGCATATGCATGTGCGTGTGTGTGCATATGCAAGTGCGCATGTGTGTGCACACGTGTGGGCATATGCATGTCGGTGTGGGGGTGTGTGTGTGTGTGTGTGCACATACACATTGTGTGTTGTGCATAAGCTGTGTGCACATGCATGTGCATACATGCATCCATATGCATGTGAGTATGTGTGCATACGTGCGTGCGTGTGTGCATGGGTGCGTGTGTGCATGGGTGCGTGTGTGCATACGCATGGCATACGTGTGAGCATGTGCATGTGGGTACGTGTGAGCATGTGCATGTGCGTACGTGTGAGCATGTGCATGTGCGTACGTGTGAGCATGTGCATGTGCGTACATGTGAGCATGTGCATGTGCGTACGTGTGAGCATGTGTATGTGTGTGGAGGTGTAAGTATGTCCATGGGTGTGAGCATGTCTATGTGCGTGCATGGGGTGAGCATGTGTGTGTGTGCATGTGCATGGGTGTGTACATATACATGTGCATATGTATATGTGAATGTGTATCTATGTGTGTGTGTGTGTGTGTGTGCGCGCGCGTGCGCGCATGTCAGTGTCTGCCTGTGTGCACGTGCATCTGTCTCTGTAATTGAGTGTATATGTATGTGCATGTATTTGTGCCTGACCTCTCTCTCTCTCTCTCTCTCTCTCTCTCTCTCTCTCTCTCTCTCTCTCTCTCTCTCTCTCTCTCTCTCTCTCTCTCTCTCTCTCTCTCTCTCTCTCTCTCTCTCTCTCTCTCTCTCTCTCTCTCTCTCTCTCTCTCTCTCTCTCTCTCTCTCTCTCTCTCTCGGTGTGTGTGTATGCATGCGGTGCATGTATGTATATACATATGTACATGTGTGGTTCAACAATATACATACATATGAGAGAGAGAGAGAGAGTGTGTGTGCGCTGGAGGGGGGACCCTAATACATCAGATAAACACTTCTAATCATCCAGAGAATTAATTACAGTAATGAACAATACACTGATAACAAATTCTGCATATTGCAAGATTAGACAGTTTAATAAGCATTCAGACTTTAAAAGTTCTCCAAATAATGTTGCCGCAGTATATTGAAGTCCCAAAAACATAGCCCAGATGCACTTCCAATAAAGTTTCATAAGCATGCTCCAATGTATAACCAATATATGATAAATTTCATATAATATTTCTTCAAATGATAATGAGTAGATCAAATCTTGTGTTACCAATAAAGGATGCTTGAATGTTTTTTTGGCTTCAAAAAATATTTTACCCATCGTTTCCCTTTGTAAAAGTCATTTTTGGCAATTCTTGCATATAAAATGCAACGAAGACATCTCAGTGTTTTCCTTTATATCAATCATTCCTGGTTTTTGTATAATTATTTTGCTCTGTATCTCAGCTGAATCCTTGGAGAAAGTCGATCAAATATCTCGATGGCATACTTCCCACTATGGCAAAGGTGCAAATGATCAAAAAAAGATTTGAATCCACATTGACAAATTGAAGTGCATATGATTTTTTTAAGGAGCATGTTGAAACATTTTTTTAATTCTCTTACGTGTATTCATAGTTATGGTCCATAAACATTAGTTCTCTTAAAAAGAAAAATACTGCCACTTCATCACATGTGAGCATTCAACATATATAAAAGGCTAAGGTGATCAACTACTTAATAATGAAGAACTTAGCACTGATTAAAGGTCTGAGGTCGAAAAAAAAAATATGAAAAGAAGTATTTGTAGCCGTTGATAAAGGCTACAACAAAGGAGGGTTTTTAACTTTTGATGCATTAAGAGAGTCCTTGGAGCCGTCAACCTGAGACAATATCCCATTTACAGGGCCAAGTAGGCTCCTCAAAGCTAGATCACTCCCATCATCTATAAGCAATGTTTATAGAGTGCTTTAGGTAGGCTCTTGGTAAGGTGTAAGTGCAATGTCCTCATGGATAATGACATTGATCAATAAGACCAAGTCATCATCGACTGCATGTATGATTAATGATGTTGTACATCAAAATAGTATCTATGTGCATGGGATGATTGGGATGATTCCGTCACAAGATATTGCAATATGCTGACAATGTTCCATGATCATGGTTTGCAGTATAAAAGTCAAACTCACAAAATGATTAGCTTTAAGCAATACAAGATGCACTTAAGTAAAAAGTGCGAGATCTAAAGTTTGAATTAATAAAGGTATAAAAATCTGCTGAAAAATCAGCACAACTTGTATTGTTTGATCAAAGCGATCCAAACCTATGATTTGTAGCTTTTAATCAACATGAAACGGTTAAATCAAACTTTCAAAACTAAGAATCCACGATAATGGTTTTTCTCCAATCATAAGTATGCATGCAGCTCTCAAATTCATGGGTATTGCAATTATTAACCTATCATATCATGTGGTTTGAGAAATAAAAGAGTGGAGAAAAATAGGAATTGATCAAAATAAGGCTCATAGATTGGTTAATGAGTTTGTTCTTTTAATATAACAATCTTTTTGCCATTAAGACCAATCTTCAAAGAACCCCATCCAGGTGGTGATGGTACAAACCTGGAAAAGCGTTGATTTAAGTTACCTTGAATCATCCTAGCAGCTTTTAGAAAACTTCCTTGAAGAGTAGAAATCACTTATATGAAGAATTATTCTCCTTTATATTTCACTTGTGTTCAATAAAGGGATACGAGAAAGTTTTCCTCCCCTAGGTTAGCATTATCTACTCATAAGGTCTATGTATTGAATCTTCAAAGAGAATCATACATCCTTTCTTCAAAGAATCCAGCAGTTATATAAAATGCACATATGCTCACTAATACCTAAGTTTATGGGCAATGGACTGATAAACATCATAAAAGAGAACAAGACGAGTGCAAAAAAAAAACAATAATAATAATAACGATATATAAACACCATAAACATGAAAAAGAAAAAAAGAGTTTGCTTGAATAATTTCAATCAAACATTAACAGATAATGAATATAAAAATGAAATTTGAACATAAATTCTGTGAAAAAATGAAAATAGATATGTTTCATGCAAAAATAAACACAAATAAAAGCTCCAATATAAATAAAACCTTCAGTTTCCTTTTTTTATCTCAAGAGACCTTTGCAAACAGGTAGATCGATTAGTCAATGGTCATAATATAATTAAAAAAAGAACTCTCCAACTTGAAACTTTGCCTCATATAATAGTGTCCCTTTTGACGTGAACCATCAATCTCTAGATTCCCCTTCAAATTTATGACAATAACTAATGGTAAATTAAAATCTAACATTTTACTTTTGTCATATATACACAACCATATGCATGGGAAGATAAATTAAGAGTCTTTACTCCCTGAATTCGGCTTAGAAAATGCACCAAAAGCCACAGGTGTTTTGTGATTTATGAAGAGTGGATGCATTTCATACTCATGTAGATAACTCAATACTTCTTCAAACCAGCGAGTAAATAATCTATGCTTGAAATCATGTGTTTCTATCTTATTCAATGGTCCATCATGTCCAAAATCTCAACCATGGATTCCCATTATCTAAAGACGTGGTTGTATTGGGATCTAACGTGCACTAGCAATAAGTATCAACGTTAAAATATATACTTGCATCTAACAAACATTACCATGCAGAATAAGGTAACTAACAAAATGCCTCCCAAATAAATGAAGATGCGCCTTATTTCTCAGGAACCATAAGGATCATTACTGCACGCATGTATAATGATTTACATATGATGGCTGATGTGAGGTTCAAGTGCATTAGCATATTTCAGTACAAAATCAGAAAATCATGCCTTGAAATCACGTTGAGTCTCTAAACAGAAAGGAACAACTATGTTATACGCATCACAGCCTTCCCATGAATTACTGCAGCACAGGATGACATCCAATTCCCTGCTATTTACCAGCCTTAGTTGTGCAGTGAACGTCACCAAAAATAATTTGATGCTGCTTAGTGCCTATATAACTTGTAAGATGATAACACATGTTGAATATTAGGAGGTATATACCCATTCACATGATAGAGCATAGATCTCCATTAAAAGCAAAGATCAAGAACCTCACCATCTGAGTGTTTAAATAACAGAAAAAAGGTCCTAGGTAGTTATCTGTAACAATTTTGAACGGAGCAATAAGGATGTTTCTCAAAATTTAAACAGGTGTTCAAAAAAGCAGGCACACAATCCACGGAATATGTCGCAGAAATGTGATTAAATCGAAGGACTTACGGGTTCGATCTCATCCCACCATCTGAAATCTGCCTCAAATTTGTTGCGAACAACATTGTAAAAAAGAGTCGGGTAGAAAAGGAGGCGCGCGCCAGCACCGACGACCAATTTTAGCGCAACATGCCGAGAACCGTCTTGAACAATCTCTCTTTCCACTTCCGACGTTTCAGACGAAACGTTCATGAATGGATCTGACACCGGCCCGTACTTGTTAACATTTTCAGCATCGTTAACAAACCCATTAGGGTAAAGATCCGCATTATCTTCCGACCGAGAATCGACTTCGTTCTTCAAAATCCGTCCGCCAACAGTGGCCTCATCTTCCAATTCTTCGATCAACATGTTATGAAAAAACTGGGATGTAAGAAACTAGCTGCAACAGCGCATCTCTGTCTCTCTCTCTCTTTCTCCCTCTCCCCAGAGTGTCAAAACAGAAATTAAGCGTTCCTTCCACGGATGCTCCCGATCTTGTGTCAAAACAGAAATTAAGCGTTCCTTCCACGGATGCTCCCGATCTTGAAGACAAATAGACAGGTAGCCATATCTATCTGAACACCGACAGCGCTTCCCACGATTGCTACAGCCTCCGTCCCCCGCCCCATCATCAAGAAACGCTTGTATTATCTACCTACCGCCCTTTTCCTTATTGCGGATAATCGAAGACACGTTCTTTTGTTGCACTTAAATTAAGCATTTCCCTACTTTGGCTTTCCAATTGCTCTCTAGCTTATCTTCTTTTTTATTTTTTTCTTTAATAAAGATGGTGTTGGACTTAGCTCTTCTAGATGAACATCCAAGTGAATAGACATGCAAGTTAGTGTGTGTCAACTAATTTGGAGCTCTTACAAAAAGAAGTTTATTTGGGCACATTGTTCAAGATACTCACCTAATGCAAAGACCCATTTTGAAGATACTCACATTGTTCAAGATACTCACCTAATGCAAAGACCCATCAGCTTCTTCTGTTGAAATCACACATCACTCAGTTTGATCAACCTCGGATAGATGATAAGAATTTTCAGATGTGCTACACTTTGAAATAATAGAATTTTCATATTTGATTACCCAAGAAAACACATGGAAAATTGAATTGCATTATCATATGAGTTTCATGTCCATCATTTTGAGTATCCTCCATGTTGTATGATCTTTCTAGTATTTATCTATCCAAATTTTTATGCATGGATTGGATAGAAAGGATTAAAGTTTATGCCTTAGAGTTGTAATCCAAATGATGTGACGTGTAAATAAGGACATGATAAAAAATGATAGTGTGAGAAAGTGTGTGCCCAAGTTAGTCAATATAGTTATAAAATTAAATGAGCAAGGTTTGAATGAGTCATGATGCCCCACACCTTGGCTCCAAGAGTACTCAATCATAAAGATGAAAGACTAGTAAAGCTCAAAATTCCACCATATGGCTGAATGAAAAGTTTTCACCAAATTAATTTATATTTTGCTTGCTCGTTGCCGTTCTGAGTTGATTTAATGCTTAATAAGGTATGACTCAATACTTGGTAAATGTGGTTTCTTTTCGTGATAGGTTTAGAGTATGTAGTGTATCAAATGTGAGAGGTTTTGATGGCACAATGGTATGACTCAGTACTTGGTAAATGTGGTTTCTTTTCGTGATAGCTTTAGAGTATGCAGTGTATCAATATCAGAGGTTTTGATGGCACAATGGTAATATGCTAACTAGTGTTGTACCTTTAATGGTCTACTAGTGCTAGGTTTTGTGATCTAGTCATATATCTACCTTAATGGTCTAGTGGTGCTAGCTTTTGTGACCTACAATACCTTAATAGTCCATTGATGCTAGGTTATGTGAGTTTTTCAAGTAAAAAGGCTGCATATTTTTCCAAAAAGGTCTCTTATGTCAAACTCTTTAGGTCCCCAATGTAGAGAGTACATGTGTAGAACCAAAATGAAAAGAAGATTTTACTCGCAAAATGAAAGAGTGTTAGAATCAAAGTGAGTAGACCAAGAAATGGGTAAACTTCTTAAGATTCGATTAGACGTATGTTGGTAGCTTTCTTTTTGGTTGCCCGTCGAACATCGCCACCCTCAATACACACACACACATATCAATTCATCTTCATACCTTCCAGCCACGTCCGAGCTGCTCCACGAGACTCTGTCGCATTTTTTCTATTCTTCTCACTCTTCTTCCCTTCATATGGAGGATTCCGCCAAAAGGTGCCATGTGGCATCTATGCCACCTCACAATAGAGTTTCTTTCCATCCATAACAACCTTGAAGTGACAAAACTCATGTGGATTAGAAATAAGCTTGCTAAGAGCCTAGAGTAGGCTCTCCAAGATTCTGACCAAGTACAAAGTGGGGGAGAGGCCCTCCTTATATAGAGTTGGAAGAGGCTCTCCAAAGCATATCACATGTGGGATAACTCCCATTGAAAGAGAATCAATTAGGAAGGTACCCAAATACAATGAGATATAGCTAAACGAATATGAAATGGAGTGTCTTCTAGATACAAAAGGGAGATGCATACATATGAATACAAATGTAAATAAAATAGATGAACTGATGTCATGCTTCCCTCCTTATATAGAGTTGGAGGAGGAGGCTCTCCAAAGTACATTGCATGTGGGATAATCCCCCTTGAAGGAGAATAAATACAAGCTAGATGAAAATGCCAAGGTAGGATACAACTAAAATAATATAAAACGGAGTGTCTCCTACATACAAAATGGAGTTGCACTCATACAGATACAAATGGAAATAAAATGGATGAACTCATGTCATCAAAACCCCCTCCACAATTCCATTTTAGAGCAATTGAATGTTGTGGAGGTCCACCAAGCATTGGAGTAGAACTAAAGGTAGAGCCTTCGTGAATATTTCTACAAGTTTCTCCTAAGGTACATTGTTCTAGAGTAATCTCCTATGATACGAGCTTCTCATGAATGAAGTGGATTATATCTTGATGTGTTTGGTCTGAGAATGGAACACCAGATTCTTGGTGATGGTAAATGCTAACTGGTTGTTGGTGCACATGCATGTAACTGTATCCTGCAAAATACCAATGTCATATAATAAATGCCAAAGCCATATGGCCTCACAAGTTGCCAAGTTGGATGCTCAGCACTAGGCCTTGGTGGATGATAGAGCAATTATAGGTTGTTTCTTACTTGCCCAAGAGATAGGTACTGAGCTAAGTAAGAATATGTATCAAAAAGTAGACCCTCAAGAATCACGATCATCGGTCCAATCTAAATCAAAATATCCTACGATCATCAGTCCAAAGACCATGATGTCGGGTAAGGGAAAGGAATCGAAGTAATCTCTCAGTAGCTTGCTAATGTATCTAACGAGAGTGACATGCAAACTGACTGAGTATGCCAATTGCATAGGCAATATATTGTTTTGTGTTGGTTAGGTAAAGTAAAGAGCCAACTAGCTGTTGATAATCATGCATGTCCATGAGTGATGAAAAGTCATCCAGTGTGAGCTTGCTATTGGGATCAAGTGGTGTGATATTGAGCAACAATTGTCTATGATATACTTGAAAAGAAGATCATAACAATACTTCTTTTGAGAAAGGAATATACCTTCTTTCATCTACCAAACTTCCATGCTGCAAAAGTAGTGAAGTAGGCCAAGATCTATCATGGAGTACTCAAGGTAAAGTTGTTTGATGATAAATTGGATGTGTTCATCATCTGAGTCTATCAAAATCAATTCATCCACATAAAGAATAATGATTACAACTAAGGACTTGTTGGAGTTTGAGGTCTGCAGAAGCACGTGAACAACACAAGGAAGAAGAAGAAGCTTGGAGCACAACACACAACACTTAATGTATTACCCAGTAAATGTACAAAGATAAATCACTCATTAGGGTTATAGGTGTATATACAAGCCGAGGGAAAAAACCTCCTAAAGAGGGAAAAAAGTGCCTCGTCGATCCTAAGTGTGTTCACACACGTCATTACCAAAATATATCAACAAATCTCCCTTGGGAGTGATGCGATGAACAACGAGCTGGCACTCATGTATAACGAAGTGCCAAGCTATGAGGAAAGAGATCAATCCACAAAAGGAAGTAAGCCCAAAGCTTTGTGGAAAGCTTCAAACTTCTCCCGAGGTAGAGTCTTTGTGAAAAGATATGTAATGTTATCCTATGTGGGCACATATGCCAAATTGATCTCCCCAATAGATAACCTCTCCCCGACATAATGATAATGCACCTCAATGTGCTTTGTGCGAGAATGGAACATAGGGCTCCTCACAATTTCCAATGCGCTCTCACTATCAGTGAAGATGGTGGTGGCAAAAGACTAACCAATACCTAAATCAGCCAAAAGGCATTTGAGCCACACACACTCAATAGTCACTGTGAAAGTTGCCCTATACTTAGCCTCACAACAAGAAGTGGCATGTTACTCTCTAATGAGCTCCCCTATTTTGGGAGCTTCTCTACAGAAACTTTGAGGTTCAAAAGGATGGATCCATCTGAATATGATGCTATAATGAAGAATGTTACTTGGTCTTTATGTGACTTGCCTCCTCACAAGAAGGCCATTGGTACTAAGTGGGTATACAAGCTGAAGAATAAACCTGATGGTACAATTGACAGGTACAAGTCTAGGCTTGTTGCAAAGGGTTATGCACAGGAAAAAGGCATTGATTTTGATGAAACCTTTGCTCCTACTTGCCATATGACTATTGTTCATAGCATCTATGCACTTGCAGCTCATCATGGTTGGAATGTACATCAGTTGGACATTAAAACAACATTTCTGAATGGTGACTTGCATGAAGAAGTGTATGTTTTTCAACCCTGTGGCTTTGCATAGAAACGGCATGAAAACCAAGTGTGCAGGTTAAAGAAGGCATTATATGGTTTAAAGCAAGCACCACGTGCTCCGTATGAAAAGATACATGCCTATCTGATTGCACATGGTTTTGAGAACAATTCAACTAAAAGCATCTTATATGTTAAGCGTGCTAATGCTGTACTTCTGATCATTGTGGTATATGTTGATAACATGGTGCTCACTGGTCCTCAGGAGAGGCATATTGCTGATTTTAAGGCTGATTTACATGCCTCATTTGAGATGTTTGATTTGGGGCATTTGCATCATTATTTGGACATTCAATTTATGCACGTTGATGGTGGAATGGCTCTGTGTCAAACGAAATATATTGACACATTATTGCAGTGTTTTGGCCTTGAAGACTGTAAATTTATTGCCACTCCTATGGAGACATGTTTATGACTGAGTCTTCATGATGCTGGAGATGCATTTGATGTTGTTCTCTATCAACATGCTGTTGGATGCTTGATCTACTTATGCATTACTTGACTAGATATTCAGTTTGTTGTCTCATAGATGAGCAGGTTTATGCATTGCCCAGGAGTCAAGCATTGGCAGGCAATGAAGCGCATCTTTCGCTACTTGAGTGGTACTCGGCTACATGGATTGTTTTATCCCAAGGGGGGATCACTACCGCCAGATTTTCATGCTTTTTCTAACTCTGATTGGGTTGGTTGCTATGACACTCGTGTGTCCACTAGTGGCTTTTGCTTCATGCTTGGTAGCTCATGTATATCTTGGTTGAGCAAGAAGCAGCCTACTGGGGCCACTTTGAGTTGTGAGGCTGAGTATAGGGAAGCTTTCACAGCGACTGTTGAGTGTGTGTGGCTCAGACGCCTTATGGCGGATTTGGGTGTTGGTTAGTCTTCTGCCACCACCATCTTCACAGACAGCCAGAGTGCATTGGCAGTTGCGAGGAACCTTGTGTTCCATGCTCTCACTAAGCACATTGAGGTGGATTACTTTTATGTCAGGGAGAGGTTCTCAGTTGGGGAGACCAGCTTGGCATATGTGCCCATGCAAGAGAACATTGCAGACCTTTTCACGAAGGCTCTACCTAGGGAGAAGTTTGAAGGTTTCTACAAAGCTTTGGGCTTACTTCCTTTTGTGGAGTGATTTCCACATAGCTTGGCACTTCCTTATACATGAGTGCCAGCCCCTTGTTCACTGCATCACTCCCATGGGGGATTTGTTGATATATTTAGGTAGTGATGTGTGTGAACACACTAGGGCTGTCGGGATACTTTTTTCCCTCTTTAGGAGGTTTTTTCTCCCAGCTTGTACATACGCCTATTGCCCTAACGAGCTACTTATCTTTTTACATTCTAGTGGTAATACATTCACTATTGTGTGTTGTGCTCCAAGCTTCTTCTTCTTCCTTGTGTTGTTCGCGTGATATCTGTTAGGGGGCACTAGATTGTGCTCTCTGGCTATACAAGATTTCAGAAATACACTTCTGATTACAAGATCTCCCACGAAGGGGAAATGATACAAGAATACGTGACTGATACAAGATGTCCTACAACCCGGGGCTGATAGGTATGAATAACTCGACTAGAGATGATACAGGAGATCCCACAACCCGGGATCGTAAGTATGAAACAAGATCTCTAGATTACAAGAACTCCCTTTCGAGAGATGAACTAGATACAAGAAAGAACTCGACAAGATCTCGTACTATGAGATTACAAGAGGACAAGACTAGATGTCCATGATACAAGACTAGACATGACTGGAACAAGGAACAAGACAAGAACAGGAACTGGAACTTGGAGAGTACTTACTTGGTGGTCACAACTCCTTGAGCTCCCAAGACTGGTATTTGCAAGACTGAGAATGAATGTGGCCAACCCCTCCTTATATAGGTGTTCAAAGGTGGTGCTCTATGGCGGTTACGACTTGATGATGTCATTATGATGTCATCGACTTGAAACAAGACCTCTCGGTGTCAGAATTCAGCAAATAGACAGTCAATCTTAGGGTTTTGGCATGTTTTAGATGCAATAGAAGCATTGGTTTCTCCTAATTCAATCATGAGATATAGGATCCACATGGAATCTAAGGTTCAAGATGGTTTCCTTTGTCCATGGCATCACCTCCCCCTCAAGCGACGAGTTCCACGAGGAGCGGCCATGTTCTCTAGCTTGGGTTTCATCGGATTCTTCCTATGGAACTGTAGAGCCCTAACCGGTTGAAACTAAAGGTACAAAGTATTTTTCCTCTTAAGGTTCAAAGGTTGAATCTAAAATCTTAAGGTGCAAAAGTAAAAGAATTAAAAGGAAAGGTGAAGGTGGAAGGCCGCGTACGCAAAGGTGGAAATAGGCCGCCCAATCAAAATTTTATTTTATTTTAAAAGTCACTCTTGTTCTAAGGTCACTACAAGACAAAGTAGCGAATCGTTGAGGACCAGTTCAAAAAAGACAATCTTGGGACATTGAAAGGACACCAAGATTGTATTGCAGTTAGAGTGCGCGAACCGGCGGACTCTCAAACAAAAAGAAGGACAAAGGCTATTCTTGGACACATTGAGAGTTGGGAGCAAGAGAGAGCTTTAGAGGAGCAAGAGAGGAAGCAAGAAGAGCCTCCTGTGTGCGACGACATTCAAGAGTGCAAGAGGTGCCAAGAGGAAAGTGTGCAGAGAAGAGAGAAGGCGGGCTGGATTCCAAGAGTTCCAAGGGCTATTGCGTGCGTGCAGTGATACCAATTCCTTAGCTTGGCGGAAGCTTAGTGCAAGGTGTGCACAAGGGAAGCGGGAAGCAAGTGAAGGATTGGTGCACGAGAGGCCGCCGCTAGAAGACTTGAGATAATTGGTCTTCAGTAATTGATACTCTCTGAAGTGGTATTTAGTCATTGATTAGACTGTGTGCAGTCATTGTAATTGTTGAAGGATAATTAATATTCAAGGTTTCCAAGAGTATTCCTTTGCAGAAGTTCTCACTATTATTCCATTTTCATCATCTCTTTTTTTCTCCTACAAACCCTCAAACTCCTTCTTGTCCCCGAATCCCCAACAAATTTGGCATGCCCGGTGGGACATCCAAGGAGCTTTGAGCATAGGAGACTATATATTGCCATTGGAGGACAATATTCCAGTGTCGACAACATTACTCCAGTAGGCCAAAAGGTACATACTTTTATCAAGTGTCTCATTTTAAGTGGACTATGAATAGCTCATGACCGCGACCCGGTCACAAACCTTGAGAATCAAGTGCAAGCAGACAAGAAGAAAGACGAACAGAAGATCATCGAGTCCACTTTCATCGACTTCATCGGTAGGAAGCATGGCAGGACAGGTGGACCTAGAAATCTTGCTCTCCAGATTAAACATAAAATTTCCCTCCTTCAGGGGTTTAGCCCAAGAGGACCCAGATGAGCACATTCGACGATTTCTTGCATTATGTAAGACTAGGGGGCTAATGGGTAGGGAAGATGCTTTCTTGATACTCTTCCCCGCCACATTGGAAGGTCTGGCAGACAAGTGGTTTAGCCAGTTTGCTGAAAATCACTTTACCTCTTGGGATTTGATGAAAGAGGCCTTTAAGAATCAATTTCAGCATGGCAACACGGCGGAGATCATTATAGAAGAATTGGAAAACTTAAAGTTGGGTCCAGGAGAGAAGTTCCCCGAATTCGTGACCAGGGCCAAAGCATTAATGGCTAAACTACCGGATCCACCACACGACTTCTTTGTCAAGAAGTGGTTAGCCAAACCTTTACCTGTGGTCACCCAATGCAAAATAAAAGAGTTAGTGCTACCTACTGCCTCTGTTGAGGAATTCATCAATACGGCCACCCGCTTGGAACAAATAAGGCACCAGTATGGTACAACTTCTTCCCTACCATCATATGGTACAGAATTGGAGGACCCAGTGAGCCAGTTAAGAAGGGAACTGGAAGGCTTGAAGAGGAATAAGCCCTATACAGAGGAGGAGACTACTGTAGCTCAGCTGAGAAGAGAGATTGAAGCCCTCAAGCTCCAAAAGGAAGAGGAAGCCCAAGCAGAGGAACTAGCTCAGCTGAGGCAGGAGTTGCAAGAACTAAAAGGAGGCGGTATTAAGAACGGACTATGGTGCTCCATGTGCAGTAAGCAAGGACATATAGTAAGTGAATGTCCTTTGCTAAATGTGACTTGTCAATTATGCAGAAAGATTGGGCATGAGGCCCATGAATGCCAATCAAGGGGAATACCGACAACGACATACTGGACACAAGGCGGGCTCTTGCCACCAGCAAATGTAATGGCAGCAGCAACAAACCAAGGTAATAACTATAATCCTAGACCAAGAACTAACCTTGCAAATGGGCCTAGAAGGCCAATTATTTGCTTCAGATGTGGAGAATGTGGGCACTACCAATCTAGGTGCACCCTGCCGGAAAATGCACCTCCTTGCAGGAATTGTCCAGAGGCCAGAGATCACTATACAAACTGTTGTCCTAAGAATCAAGCCTCTACTTCCGGACCCCATCTCCAAATGATCTCTGTATTCAAGGAGGAGATATTACCTCAGGTGAATGAACCCTCACCATCCACTAGAGTGGTACAATTAGAAGAACTCGAATCTTTTGCAGTACAGACAAGAAACAGGGGAACGGCAAAAGTGGTAGAAAATCAAGAATTGATAATTAAGGAATTGAACAAAGACAGAGTTGCAATTGAAGACAAAGATACTACAGATGCAGACACAAACCACAAGGAATGTCTCACAGGCATCGGCGATGCCATTGGGCATGCCTTCAAGAGGGCTCAAGAAGAGTTTGGCAAAGCAAATGAAGCTCACTTCCTTAAAGAATCAGAGGCTTCAAAACTACTCAAGTCTATTAAGAAGGAGGTTAGTATTCTTGATTTAATAAAGATGGATGGGAAATTCAGGTCAGAATTATTGCAGATAATTGATGAGGCTTCTACGACAAGCTTAGTGGCTAAGACTGCTATCTTACATCAAGGGATAATTAGGGGGGAAGCACCCCTTACAGATTATAAAAGCCCTCGGCTTACAATATCAATCAAGGGCCATGAATTTCAAGGTGTTATTGTAGATGGTGGTTCTGGCATTAATTTGATGCCTGAACATACCATGAAAAGGATTGGACTCCACCCTTCAAGACCTGCAAATTTCACGGTCACTTTGGCAGATCAGAGCAAAGTAAGGCCCTTAGGGGTAATCCCAAAAGTTCCACTTGAAGTACAAGGTAATCTATTTATCCTGGATTTTGTGGTTTTAAGATTGCCCCAGGTTGAAGGAGGATTTCCTCTCTTAATTGGAAGACCTTGGCTGAGGCATGCCAGTGTCATTCATGATTGGGGTAAGGACACCATGTGGGTACAAAAGAAAGTGCAGGAGCTGACACAAATTCATTTAGAAGAAGGCCCAAACAATCAAGGAAACACTAGTATGATGCAAACAGTGAGCATTTGCATGGAAACGGAAGCGGAGGATCAACCCCAAATAGATTTTGAGGAAGAAGAGGATATTTTAAGTTGGCTTCATGCCGGCAACTCTTCTTCTTGTTTTGGAATTTTTCTTGATAATCCTGGTACAATTGGAGGCTATGATGAAGACAAAGGAAAGGTCCAGGTTGATGGATTGGGAGAGCCCATCACTGACCACAGAAGGGGCAGGAAGATACCCCTCAAATACAAATTGGAGGAGGATGTGTCAACATCAGATAACGAAGTTTCCAAAGCTAAAAGCAAGGTAAAAAAATCTGAGGTTGAATGTTCTTTCCCAATTCAAGAAATCCCTACAGGATGGATGCAGGACAAGGAGGAAAACATCGAAGTTCAAAATACACCTGCTTCTGAAGCAATGCACGAAAAGCTAGTAGAAGAAGACAAGGAAGCAGATGCACAAGAAGATAATCTGGTAACAAGAAATCCGGTTCAAGAAGTACATTTATGCACCCAAAACAATAATCAACCAGTTCTAGTGGCCACTTGGTTGTGGAGCCACCCAAAGCTCCTGGAAAAGGTAAAATCATTCTTAACCCAGTATGCAGATGTTTTTGCCTGGCATTATAAAGACTTAGAAGGAGTGCCTGCATCTTATGGAGAGCACAGAATTCCTCTGGTTGAGGGAGCCAGACCCATCAGAGGAAGGAGTTATAGACTCAATCCAAAGTATGCCGAAGCTGTCTATGTGGAAATCCAAAAGATGGAAGATGCAGGAATCATCATTCCTGTGGAACACTCAGAGTGGCTCTCGCCTATGGTTATAGTACCAAAGAAGAATACTAATAAAATCAGAATTTGTGTGGACTTTAGAGCTCTCAACAAGGTGACCATTCCAGACGGGTTCCCTATGCCTTTTGCAGAACAGGTCATTGAAGAAGTGGCGGGGCATGCACTATATAGTTTTATGGATGGCTTCAGTGGCTATAATCAAATATCAATACACCCAGAGGATCGTGAAAAGACTGCTTTTATCACACCGTGGGGAACGTATGTGTATGTAAAAATGCCATTTGGGCTAAGAAATGCTCCAGCCACATTTAACAGAACGGTCAATCTCATTTTTGGCCCCTTATTGCTGGAATCACTTAGAATCTTCATGGATGATTTCTCTTCATTTTCAGGATCTCACAAAGAAACTCATCTAGATTGTTTGGACCAGCACCTGAGGCAGCTGCAGAATATTTTCCAAAGATGCAGAGACACTAAGTTAAAGCTCAATCCAAATAAATGTCATTTCCTTGTGACAGAAGGAACCCTTTTAGGACATGTGGTATCCGCTAAAGGTATGGCCCCAGATCCTGACAAAATTCTCTCTATATTAAAATTACCTAAACCCAAAACTCCTAAAGAGATCCAGAGTTTTTTGGGGCATGCCGGTTATCATAGAAGGTTTATAAAAATGTATGCAGAGATAGCTAGACCTCTGACTAGACTCACAGGTAAAGAAGTACCTTTCAAATGGGAAGAAGAGGAGGAAAAAGCATATCAGACATTAAGGTCATGGCTAGTGTGTGCTCCTATCTTGGTCACCTCGGAGTGGTCAAAAATCTTTCATATACATGTCGATGCCAGTGCATATGCAGTGGGAGCAGTTCTGACTCAACCCAGTGAAGAATTTAAAATGGACAGGCCAATTCAATATGCCAGTAGAATCTTGACCAAGGCTGAAAGAAATTACAGTACTACCGAAAGGGAAGCACTAGCAATGGTCTTTGTAGTTCAAAAATTCCGCCATTACTTATTGGGGGTAAAATTTATTATTATATCAGATCACCAACCTCTCAAGTACTTACTCAACAAACCACATGCTACTGGTAGAATATGGAGGTGGTTACTGTTATTCCAAGAGTTCGATTTCTAGGTAATCCATAAGCCAGGAAGAGAAAATGTGATGGCGGATCACTTGTCCAGAATAAATAGGAAGGATCAAACCAGTGGTATCAATGATGATTTCCCTGATGCACACTTGTTTGCTATACAACCTAAAGCATGGTATGATGATATCAAGCAGTTCATTAATACTGGATTGTATCCAGAAAGTGCTAATGCTGTACTAAGAAAGAGGCTGCTTATCAAGAGTAGACCATATACTTTCATTGAGGGTAAACTCTACAGACAGGGCAAGGATGACAGGATGAGGAAATGCTTAGAGGAAGATGAAGTGAGGGAAATACTGCAATTTGCACATGAAGGAACAGGTGGTGGGCACCTTCCAGGGCATATCATGAGCCAGAGAATACTAGATGCTGGTCTATGGTGGCCTACACTCTTTAAGGATGCAGATGATTGGAGAAAAACATGTGATGTGTGCCAAAGGTGTGGACCTAAACCCACCAAGCAAAGACATCACCCTTTGGTAGTTTCCACTTCTTGGCAGCCCTTTGAGAAGTGGGGATTAGACTTTGTTGGGCCTATATACCCCGCGGCACTTCCAAAAAGGGAAAAGTATTTACTGATAGCCACGGACTACGCAACCAAATGGGCTGAAGCTATTGCCTCAACGGACTGCTCTGCACAAACAGTGGCTGACTTTTTGTATTGTAACATCATTTGCAGATTTGGATGCCCGCTTGAAATCTGTACCGATCAGGGTACTCATTTTGTTAACAAAGTACTACAGGAAATTTCAAACAGGTATCGCATTCTACACAGGACTTCTTGTGCATACTACCCACGAGCTAATGGACAAGCCGAGTCAACGAACAAAGTATTAATTTCAATGTTACGAAAAGAATGCATGTTACAGCCGACCTCTTGGGGACAGGCCTATCTGGGTACTTTATGGGCGTACAGAATGGCCTATAAAGAGACTGGGTATTCTCCCTTTCAATTAGTCTATGGCTTGGTTCCTATTGAACCATTTGAATTCATCAGAGGCTCTATAAGAACGGAAAGACTAGAGAAAAATGGGATGGAAGTTCCAGCACGAATGATTGCTTTGCATAAACTGGAAGAATCAAGAATTTTAGCCTCCAAACAGTTAGAGGATATTCAAATAAAGAGGAAGGAGAACCATGACAAAAGTTTATGGCACAACAAATTGAAGCCCGGTCATTTAGCACTATTACACAGGCCACAATTTTCTAATCAAAACAAAGGGAAATGGATCCCTAACTGGGAAGGTCCTTTTCGCATTACGAAGATGCTGCAGTGGGGTGCAGTGCAATTGGAAACACTCGATGGCAACACCCTACCTTTAGTAAACATTTCTAGACTCAAGGCTTATTATCAAGTATCATAACCATTGCAATTCCCTTTATCTTGTTTCTAATTGGGTTTGGATTGTTTAATAAGTAGTAATAATCAGCTAAACAGAATTTTGGGCGCAAGTTTTTTTTCTTTTCTTTTATCAATGAAAATCAAGAATTTTGGGGCGCAAGTTTTTCTTTTTTTTCTTTTATCAATGAATATCAGGAATTTTGGGCGCAGTTTTTTTCACCCATAAAAAATCAAGAAATTCATCACTCCATAAAAAATGGGCGTCAATATTTTGAATGGCTATTAGTTTTGCTCAGTAACTTTCAATTTTGCCCTTTCCTTTGTTTATCTCTCGGATGGATGAGATTAACATTGTCATCTTCCCCTCTTTTGAACACCCTTTTATGCGAGACCGCTCCTTCTTGAGAGGTGCTCCCTCCTTCCAACTAGCTATATAATATGGCCTCTTTCTTCATACTGGCTTCAACACATCAGAATTCCGTACTATTTTTCATTGCATAGGCCGGTTGTGCTAAGGAAGAAAGAAGAAGATCATCTCTCACGCCCCTTTCCACCCCATCAACTCCTCCATACCACCACCCTCCCTCCTCCTTCCCCCTTTCCATACTACCGCCCCTCCGCCTCCTCTCCATCCACCTCAACCCCACTCTCCCCCCATCCCACCCGCGTGCGCCCCTCCCTTCCCCCCGCCCCAACCTCCTCAGCGCCCCCTCTCCAACTCCTCTACAACCCAACCACCCCCTACAACCCCGCTCGGCCCTCCCTCCTAATCCCGACCCCAGCGCCCCTCTGCCTAACATCCCCCTCCTTCCCCCCTCCATCACCCTCAACCAACCCCCCCCTCCCAACCCCGCTCGGCCCCCCTCACCACAACACCCCCCTCAACACACCCCAACCCCCCCCCCCTCCCAACCCCGCTCGACCCCCTCACCACACACACCCCCTCTCCACAACAGCGCCCCCCCCCCTCCCAACCCCGCTCGGCCCCCCTCACCACACACACCCCCCTCTCCACAACAGCGCCCCCCCCCCTCCCAACCCCGCTCGCCCCCTCACCACACCACCCCCCCCCTCAACACACCCCAACCCCCCCCCCCCTCCCAACCCCGCTCGCCCCCCTCACCACACACACCCCCCCCTCTCCACAACAGCGCCCCCCCCCTCCCGACCCCGCTCGGCCCCCCTCACCACAACACCCCCCTCAACACACCCCAACCCCCCCCCTCCCAACCCCGCTCGACCCCCTCACCACACACACCCTCCCCTCTCCACAATAGCGCCCCCCCCCCTCCCGACCCCGCTCGGCCCCCCTCACCACAACACCCCCCTCAACACACCCCAACCCCCCCCTCCCAACCCCGCTCGACCCCCTCACCCCACACACCCCCTCTCCACAACAGCGCCCCCCCCCTCCCAACCCCGCTCGGCCCCCCTCACCACAACACCCCCCTCAACACACCCCAACCCCCCCCCCCTCCCAACCCCGCTCGCCCCCTCACCACACCACCCCCCCCCTCCACACACCCCAGCGCCCCCCCCTCCCGACCCCGCTCGGCCCCCCTCACCACAACACCCCCCTCAACACACCCCAACCCCCCCCCCTCTCTCCACAACAGCGCCCCCCCCCCTCCCAACCCCGCTCGGCCCCCCTCACCACAACACCCCCCTCAACACACCCCAACCCCCCCCCTCCCAACCCCGCTCGCCCCCTCACCACACCACCCCCCCCTTCAACACACCCCAGCGCCCCCCCCTCCCGACCCCGCTCGGCCCCCCTCACCACAACACCCCCCTCAACACACCCCAACCCCCCCCTCCCAACCCCGCTCGACCCCCTCACCACACACCCCCCCCTCTCCACAACAGCGCCCCCCCCCCCCTCCCGACCCCGCTCGGCCCCCCTCACCACAACAACCCCCTCAACACACCCCAACCCCCCCCCCTCCCAACCCCGCTCGACCCCCTCACCCCACACACCCCCTCTCCACAACAGCGCCCCCCCCCCTCCCAGCCCCGCTCGGCCCCCCTCACCACAACACCCCCCTCAACACACCCCAACCCCCCCCCCTCCCAACCCCGCTCGCCCCCTCACCACACCACCCCCCCCCTCAACACACCCCAGCGCCCCCCCCTCCCGACCCCGCTCGGCCCCCCTCACCACAACACCCCCCTCAACACACCCCAACCCCCCCCCCTCCCAACCCCGCTCGACCCCCTCACCACACACCCCCCCTCTCCACAACAGCGCCCCCCCCCTCCCAACCCCGCTCGGCCCCCCTCACCACAACACCCCCCTCAACACACCCCAACCCCCCCCCTCCCAACCCCGCTCGCCCCCTCACCACACCACCCCCCCCCTCCACACACCCCAGCGCCCCCCCCTCCCGACCCCGCTCGGCCCCCCTCACCACAACACCCCCCTCAACACACCCCAACCCCCCCCTCCCAACCCCGCTCGACCCCCTCACCACACACCCCCCCTCTCCACAACAGCGCCCCCCCCCTCCCAACCCCGCTCGGCCCCCCTCACCACAACACCCCCCTCAACACACCCCAACCCCCCCCCTCCCAACCCCGTTCGCCCCCTCACCACACCACCCCCCCCCTCCACACACCCCAGCGCCCCCCCCTCCCGACCCCGCTCGGCCCCCCTCACCACAACACCCCCCTCAACACACCCCAACCCCCCCCCCCTCCCAACCCCGCTCGACCCCCTCACCACACACCCCCCCCTCTCCACAACAGCGCCCCCCCCCCTCCCGACCCCGCTCGGCCCCCCTCACCACAACACCCCCCTCAACACACCCCAACCCCCCCCCTCCCGACCCCGCTCGGCCCCCCTCCCCACAACACCCCCCTCAACACACCCCAACCCCCCCCCTCCCAACCCCGCTCGCCCCCCTCACCACCCACACCCCCCTCTCCACAACAGCCCCCCCCCCTCCCAACCCCGCTCGCCCCCTCACCACACACACCCCCCCTCTCCACATCAGCGCCCCTCCCTCCCAACCCCGCTCGCCCCCTCACCACACAACCCCCCCTCTCCACAGCAGCGCCCCCCCCTCCCGACCCCGCTCGGCCCCCCTCACCACACCACCCACCCCCTCAACACACCCCAAACCCCCCCTCCCAAACCCGCTCGACCCCCTCACCACACACACCCCCCTCTCCACAACAGCGCCCCCCCCCCCCTCCCAACCCCGCTCGCCCCCTCACCACACAACCCCCCCTCTCCACAGCAGCGCCCCCCCTCCCGACCCCGCTCGGCCCCCTCACCACACCCCCCCCCCCCCCCTCAACACACCTCCACCCCCCCCCTCCCAACCCCGCTCGCCCTCCCTCACCACATCCCACCCCCCCTCCCGGCTCCACCCAACCCCCCCCTCCCGACTCCACCCGACACCCGACCACCTTTCCCCCCCCCTCCCGACCCCGCTCACCACTTCACCCAACCCCCCCCCCTCCCGACCCCGCTCGGCCCCCTTCACCACACCACCCCCCCCTTTTTTTCCACCTCCTCCACACCCCACCCCCCTCCCGACCTCGCCCGACAACAGCCCACCCCCCCTAATCCTACACCTCACCACCCCCCCTGGCGGCACCCCCCCTCTCCGTACCCAAACCCCCCCTTTTTTTTCGACTCCTCTACACCCAACCACCCCCCCCTCCGACCTCGCCGACACCCAACCCCCCCCTCCGACCTCGCCGACACCCAACCCCCCCCTCTTCAACCCAGCTCCACAACCAAACCCCCCTCCCAACTCTCTGCCTCCAACCCCACCGCAACCCCTCCTTCCTCCTCCCGTGCGCCCCCCTCTTCCTCCCAACACCATCCACCCCTCAAGCCCTCTGCCCCCCTCCCACCACCTCAACCCATCGCTTCCTCTCCCCCTGAGGAGGCGTTCTTTTGTTCCATTTCTTTTCCCCATTTCCATCCATGGCGGACCCCGCTCCGGGTGCTAGTTCCGCTCCTCCCTCCACAATTCCCTCTGACCATCCCAATCCACCTCCTCCTTCTTCGGCAGAACAATCTGTTCAAGCGACTCCAACAGCTCCTATGGCCCTGGATCTTCCCATTTATTCCATAGACTCTGATTCCAGCTACCTTTATTCTCCACCTCCCCTCCCGCACCCTCCTTCTCCTTCCCCATCTATGTCTCATTCATCCCACCCATCTTCACCAACCGGGGATTATATGCGCCTGTTTCTCCCACCTGACATAAACCTGCAAATCCGAATGTATCTATCCATACCTACCATTGCCCTTCGTCAAATGTTTTCCATTGAGGATCTTCAGCAGGCGGGCTTGTGGGGCTTGGCTAATGTTTTCTTCAATAACCCCGCCAATTTTACCCAGGTTTATGAAGCTATCCGCCTCTTCCCTCATTTTAGAACCGGCACTCTCTTCATCCCAGATATTGCCGCCAGTATTGGGTCTACCCTAATAAATTTTCGTGCTCCCCCTTTCCTATACTCTGGACTGTCCGCCTCAGCCACTATTGCCTTTTGTAACACACATTTTCAAAGTAATGCTAGGTTTTCGCTCCGCATGACCACCCTTCTCAATGCGTTCATCTTTTTCTTCTTACTACGCAGCCAAACCTCTTCCCTTCCCTGGTCTGATATTCGTATCGCTGATCCGCTTTTCTGCTTTCTCCATAGCCGTCCTTACCCTTACGCAACCCTCATTTATAGTTCCTTGACTTTGCGCTCCCGTCGACTCCGCCAGGCTATCTCTAGAGGCTCTCATGCATTTTCCATCTATTCTGCACCCTTCTTAGCTTGGCTATATCAGATTCCCGCACATTCTGCACACAATGCTGCTTATCTCCCTTCCCAACCTGGACCTTCCATTGCTCCATCTCCCTCCCCTCCTCTAATCTCTATTGACTCAGCTTCCGCCTCGACACCCACATCCGCGCCACCTGATGTAACTTCCTGCCCTCCCCAATCTTCTTCACCCATCCCTCCTGCATCTACCACCTCTCCATTCATAACTGACCCCCCTGATGTAACCTCCATCCCTCCCCATTCCTCTTCACCTATCCCTCCTGCCTCTACCACTTCTCCATTCATAACTAATCCCCCTGATGTGCCCTCCTTCCCTCCCCAATCTTCTTCACCTATCCCTCCTACATCCACCACCTCTCCATTCATGACGTATCCCCCTGATGTAACCTCCTTCCCTGCCCAATCTTCTTCACCTCTCCCTCCTGCATCTACCATCTCTCCATTCATGACTCCCCCACCTCACGTCCCCTCCTTCACTACCCAATCTTCTTCCCCTTTCCCTCCTGAATCTACAAATTCTCCATCCATGCCTACCCCTCCTATTATCCCTAGACCTCCCCTCTCTTCCGATTTCACCCCACTTATTCAAACACAGCTCAACCCTCAAAACCCCACCTGTATGCCACCAATTCTCCCGGATTTCACCTCCCCCTCTATCAGTAACCTCCCTGTCAGTCGACCGCTCCCTTCCCCCAATCCTTCACTTCCCACTCCATCTTCCACTCCAACCCTTCATCCTCCTCGGCAGAATATTCCCCCTTCCCCTTCCCCTCCCGCTCCAACGGTCACTCCCACTCCGCATTTTGACCTACCATCAACCCCTTCATTTTTGCAATTACTCCAGGACGCGAGTGTAGTCACTATCGGCAATGCTCAGGCCTCTCAGATTTCCTTGGATTCGGTTTCCGCAGCAGCTTCGGTTCATCAACAGTATATCTCAACAATAGAAAACATCAATCGCATGGCAACCTCTCAATGGCACTCCCTCAACGAAACGGCCCGATTGCTCAAAGAAGAGCGAGATCATTATCGCGATATGGCCGACTCTGCGATGAAAGCCTTAGAAGATCTTCAGAATCGCTCCAACTTAGGGCTTTGTGTTAATGTTGCATGCCGACGTATCCGCAGGGAAAGGGATCACCTTAGACAATGCCTTAGTTCGCTATAGCTTACGATCGAACAAGCTTCTGCTCCTTTGCCCCCTTCTCCATCAACCTCGGCTGACAATCTCAATCAACCTCCACAATAAATTGCCCTCCTCAGTCTAAATAAATTGCTCATCCACAGTCATAATAATTGCTCTTAGATTCCAGTATCCCTTTGCCAATAATTACCTCATACTTTTGATTTCTCATCATTCTTGTAGGGTGCATTATATTTTTTCTTCTCAATAAAATTCACACCCTTTACCTTTTTTCTTGCCTCCGTTATTTTCATCTCTGTGTCTTTGCAATTTCTCAGTTGGTATCGCTGTTGTCTCTCCGGGACGGAGAGATCTTTAGGTGGTGGGCATCTGTAGAGCCCTAACCGGTTGAAACTAAAGGTACAAAGTATTTTTCCTCTTAAGGTTCAAAGGTTGAATCTAAAATCTTAAGGTGCAAAAGTAAAAGAATTAAAAGGAAAGGTGAAGGTGGAAGGCCGCGTACGCAAAGGTGGAAATAGGCCGCCCAATCAAAATTTTATTTTATTTTAAAAGTCACTCTTGTTCTAAAGTCACTACAAGACAAAGTAGCGAATCGTTGAGGACCAGTTCAAAAAAGACAATCTTGGGACATTGAAAGGACACCAAGATTGTATTGCAGTTAGAGTGCGCGAACCGGCGGACTCTCAAACAAAAAGAAGGACAAAGGCTATTCTTGGACACATTGAGAGTTGGGAGCAAGAGAGAGCTTCAGAGGAGCAAGAGAGGAAGCAAGAAGAGCCTCCTGTGTGCGACGACATTCAAGAGTGCAAGAGGTGCCAAGAGGAAAGTGTGCAGAGAAGAGAGAAGGCGGGCTGGATTCCAAGAGTTCCAAGGGCTATTGCGTGCGTGCAGTGATACCAATTCCTTAGCTTGGCGGAAGCTTAGTGCAAGGTGTGCACAAGGGAAGCGGGAAGCAAGTGAAGGATTGGTGCACGAGAGGCCGCCGCTAGAAGACTTGAGATAATTGGTCTTCAGTAATTGATACTCTCTGAAGTGGTATTTAGTCATTGATTAGACTGTGTGCAGTCATTGTAATTGTTGAAGGATAATTAATATTCAAGGTTTCCAAGAGTATTCCTTTGCAGAAGTTCTCACTATTATTCCATTTTCATCATCTCTTTTTTTCTCCTACAAACCCTCAAACTCCTTCTTGTCCCCGAATCCCCAACAGGAACTCATGAACCTTGAATTTTTCTCTAAGAATATTTTCTGAAAGTTGCCAAGTACGATCGATGATGGTATACACTTTCCAATGAATAAGGCATTCCAATCGTCCTCGGGAGATCCTTGAATCTAATACATGCATGACCTCGAATTCTTCATGATCGTCAATCTTGATCGGTGCTAAAGGATTGGGTCTCTCTTGAGCTTCCTTGGGTTCTTCATGTGATAGATCCTTTGAGCTTCTAGTGGAATGGTGTGGTGTTTCCAAGATCTTTGATGAAGAGTGTTGAGTAAGCACACCTCCTTGATTGAACATGAACTCCTCCTTATCCTTTACCTTCTTGATGTCTTCATAACAAGGATACTCCATATCATTTGTAATGACTTTTTGGGCTTCAAAGATTCTTGGTTCAGATTCTTGAGGAGTAGTGTCTTCATTATTCAAGACTTCTAACTCTTGGACTTGGATTTCTTTTAACAACTGATTCTCACACTGAATTGCTTGATTGATAACATCCTCCAAGGTATTTGCTTGAGGCATGGATAGCAAGAGATATTTGACTTCAAGATTGAGGCCACTTCGAAACTGATTAACCATGTAGTCTTCTTGATATGTAGTTCCACGAAACAACATCTTGATATTCAAGGCATAGCTTGAAACAGATCGATCATCTTGTCGTAGCAATATTTTCATCTCTTGGACATGTTCAATCAAGTCGTTTATGGTAGATTGGATCTCCTTGCACAAGAAATCCATGGTGCCTGGTCTTGATGAAGTTAGTCTTACCAAAATGTCAGGGGAGCACTAGATTGTGCTCTCTGGCTACAATAGACAAGATTTCAGAAATACACTTCTGATTACAAGATCACCCACGAAGGGGAAATGATACAAGAATACGTGACTGATACAAGATGTCCCACAACCCGGGGCTGATAGGTATGAATAACTCGACTAGAGATGATACAGGAGATCCCACAACCCGGGATTGTAAGTATGAAACAAGATCTCTAGATTACAAGAACTCCCTTTCGGGAGATGAACTAGATACAAGAAAGAACTCGACAAGATCTCGTACTACGAGATTACAAGAGGACAAGACTAGATGTCCATGATACAAGACTAGACATGACTGGAACAAGGAACAAGACAAGAACAGGAACTGGAACTTGGAGAGTACTTACTTGGTGGTCATGACTCCTTGAGCTCCCAAGACTGGTATTTGCAAGACTGAGAATGAATGTGTCCAACCCCTCCTTATATAGGTGTTCAAAGGTGGTGCTCTATGGTGGTTACGACTTGATGATGTCATTATGATGTCATCGACTTGAAACAAGACCTCTCGGTGTCAGAATTCAGCAAATAGACAGTCAATCTTAGGGTTTTGGCATGTTCTAGACGCAATAGAAGCATTGGTTTCTCCTAATTTTGAACCAATCATGAGATATAGGATCCACATGGAATCTAAGGTTCAAGATGGTTTCCTTTGTCCATGGCATCACCTCCCCCTCAAGCGACGAGTTCCACGAGGAGCGGCCATGTTCTCTAGCTTGGGTTTCATCAGATTCTTCCTATGGAACTCATGAACCTTGAATTTTTCTCTAAGAATATTTTTTGAAAGTTGCCAAGTACGATCGATGATGGTATACACTTTCCAATGAATAAGGCATTCCAATCGTCCTCGGGAGATCCTTGAATCTAATACATGCACGACCTCGAATTCTTCATGATTGTCAATCTTGATCGATGCTAAAGGATTGGGTCTCTCTTGAGCTTCCTTGGGTTCTTCATGTGATAGATCCTTTGAGCTTCTAGTGGAATGGTGTGGTGTTTCCAAGATCTTTGATGAAGAGTGTTGAGTAAGCACACCTCCTTGATTGAACATGAACTCCTCCTTATCCTTTACCTTCTTGATGTCTTCATAACAAGGATACTCCATATCATTTGTAATGACTTTTTGGGCTTCAAAGATTCTTGGTTCAGATTCTTGAGGAGTAGTGTCTTCATTAGTCAAGACTTCTAACTCTTGGACTTGGATTTCTTTTAACAACTGATTTTCACACTGAATTGCTTGATTGATAACATCCTCCAAGGTATTTGCTTGAGGCATGGATAGCAAGAGATATTTGACTTCAGGATTGAGGCCACTTCGAAACTGATTAACCATGTAGTCTTCTTGATATGTAGTGCCACGAAACAACATCTTGATATTCAAGGCATAGCTTGAAACAGATCAATCATCTTGTCGTAGCAATATTTTCATCTATTGGACATGTTCAATCAAGTTTTTTATGGTAGATTGGATCTCCTTGCACAGGGAATCCATGGTGCCTGGTCTTGATGAAGTTAGTCTTACCAAAATGTCAAGGGAGCACTAGATTGTGCTCTCTGGCTACAATAGATAAGATTTCAAAAATACACTTCTGATTACAAGATCACCCACGAAGGGGAAATGATACAAGAATACGTGACTGATACAAGATGTCCCACAACCCTGGGCTGATAGGTATGAATAACTCGACTAGAGATGATATAGGAGATCCCACAACCCGGGATCGTAAGTATGAAACAAGATCTCTAGATTACAAGAACTCCCTTTCGAGAGATGAACTAGATACAAGAAAGAACTCGACAAGATCTCGTACTATGAGATTACAAGAGGACAAGACTAGATGTCCATGATACAAGACTAGACAGGACTGGAACAAGGAACAAGACAAGAACAGGAACTGGAACTTGGAGAGTACTTACTTGGTGGTCACGACTCCTTGAGCTCCCAAGACTGGTATTTGCAAGACTGAGAATGAATGTGGCCAACCCCTCCTTATATAGGTGTTCAAAGGCGGTGCTCTATGGCGGTTACTACTTGATGATGTCATTATGATGTCATCGACTTGAAATAAGACCTCTCGGTGTCAGAATTCAGCAAATAGACAGTCAATCTTAGGGTTTTGGCATGTTCCAGAGACAATGGAAGCATTGGTTTCTCCTAATTTTGAACCAAACATGAGATATAGGATCCACATGGAATCTAAGGTTCAAGATGGTTTCCTTTGTCCATGACAATATCTAGCTCCAACACATTCCATGTTTGTGAAAAATACAAATCAGATACATAAGTAGGAATCATGTCATGAAATGAATGAATACAAACAACAGAAATATTATTAATAGAAACAATATTTGTTTGTGGGAATGGGAAATGACTAAGGGCATCAGCTACAACATTAGCTTTGCCAGGTTGATATTGAATCATAGGCTGAAAATTATGTATGAATGAAGCCCATTTAATGTGTTTGTCAGAAATCAATGGTTGATTGAATAAATGTTTAATAGCTTGTTGGTCTATTTTGATTATGACTTCAGAATCCATGAAATAATGTTTCCAAATTTTTAAAGCATGCACAACAACCAAAAGTTCCTTATCATATGATTTTTAAAGCATGTACAACTACCAAAAGTTCCTTATCATATGTACTATAATTCTTTTCAAAAGGTTTAAGTTTTCTACTTTCAAATGCAATAGAATAGTCATTTTGCATTAATATAGCACCTATACCTAAACCACTAGCATCTGTAACTACATGGAAAGGTTGTGCAAAATCTGGTAATTGTAAAACAGGTGCATGAGAAAGTGCATGTTTGAGTTTTTCAAAAGATTGTTGTTGTGCTAATCCCCATGTAAATTTTAACTTTTTCTTTAGTAGTAATGTGAGTGGAAGTGCTAAATAAGAAAAACCTTTTACAAACTTTCTATAAAAACTAGCCAACCCTAGAAAAGAGCGTACATCATCGTGTTCAATGAAGTTTATCTAGCAAATCATCTATCCTGTGAATAGGATATCTATTTTTAATTGTGAACTTATTGAGAGCTCTATAGTTAATGCACATCCTAGAACTCTTTTTCTTCTTCTCTACTAAAAGAAGAGGCACTCCAAAGGGAGAAAGACTAGTTCTTATTAGTCCTTTATGCAATAAATCCTTAACTTGATTAGTTGTTTCTTGTTGATGTAAAGGTCCATGCCTATAAGGTGCTTTATGGGGAGGAGATCTACTAGAAATTAAGTCTATACTATGGTCAAGTAATCCCCTAGAGGGTGGTAGCTTAGAAGGAAAATCAGCCATAAAACAATCCTTATAGGAATCCATAAATGATTTATGTGCATGAGGAAGTGTATGTGTATAATCAACTATGTTATTCACAAAAACAATACATGAATTGTAGCCTTTCCTAAATGCACGTTGTCGGGAAGATTTGCATCTTCCAATTGATGACCCGAAAAATTAAAATATTTATTGGTGAATTCTAAACCTCTTTTATATCACTGTTGATCAGTTGTGTTAATTAGATTAACTATTTTGAAAGTGTTTTCAGGTATGAAGGATGAAGCAGCAGGACATATGTTCATGTTAGGGTTTACTCTAATTACTCATTTAATGAGAATTTCCTATTTTTACATTCAAGAATTATGGGTATTCAGCTTAGGGTTTCTTGAATTCATGTGTTGTTTATAAGATTTGGTTAATGTTAAGGGTTTAGATGATTTTAATGGGTTAAAGCTAGGGTTCAGAAGGATTTTAATGGTCTAACCCAAGGGGGTTTATGGGTTTCCAATAGGTTTTCTAGGGTTTTACTATATTTAAAAGGTTAACATAGATGTTATTCAAAAACATTAATATCTAAATTACATATTTATTAAACATTAAATTATATGTGTATTTAAATAGTAAGGTTCTAATTAATTAAACCCTTAAACTAAGCTTAAATTAATTGATTTATTTAAATAAGAAATATAGGCTAATTAGATTAAAATGATTAATTAAATGGATAAATAACTAGTGGACTATATGAGTGCTAGGAAAAAGAATGGCTTATATAAGTTGTGTAACTAAAGAGATTTAAGGAGTGGTCTCAATAGAAGATGCACTTAAAGTGAAAAAAGTTGGTTAAGAGAAAGAGTGGAGAGAATTAGTGAAGATGAAAAGAGAGGAGTAGAAATTAAGTGTAATTAAAGTAGAAAAGTTAAACTGGAAAGTGTGGTGGAAGTAAGGAGATTAAAGTGTGGTTGTAGATTAAAAGTTAAAACTAAAAAGAGTGGTTTAGAAATGACTTGTGTATGTATTTAAATGAGTGTTGAGCTCAAGTTTCTCATAATGTTTCTTTGCAGGTACTTTCTCCTGCTCTTTACTTTCTTCTGTTTTTCCTTCTTTCTCATTAGACCCTCCTAGTGCTCGGGATATTAAGCCATCATGTACTGCTGTGTATGATGATCTTGATGTTGATTGTCCGGCTGGAAGCATGCCCATGCCTATTCCATGGCTTGGTCTGGGTCCTTGCAGCAGTGTGTGTATGTGATGTGTGTATGTGCGGGTGTATGAGGTGTGTATGTGTGTATGTGATATGTGTGTGTGCGCGTGTATGATGTGATGTATGTGTGTATGTGATATGTGTGTGTGCGCGTGTATGATGTGATGTGTGTGTATGTGATGTGTGTATGTGCGGGTGTATGAGGTGTGTATGTGTGTATGTGATATGTGTGTGTGCGCGTGTATGATGTGATGTATGTGTGTATGTGATATGTGTGTGTGCACGTGTATGATGTGATGTGTGTGTGTATGTGATATGTGTGTGTGCGTGTGTATGAGGTGTGTATGTGTGATGTGTATGTGATGTGTGTATGTGTGCGTGTATGAGGTGTGTGTGTGTGATGTGATGTGTGTGTGATGTGTGTGAGAGAGAGACTCTCCCCCCCCTCCTCAGCGCTGCGCGCTGCAGCACCGAAGAGAGAGAGAGAGAAAGAGACCAAGGAGAGAGAAAGAGTGAGAGAGAGAGAGAGGTTCCCTCCCTCCCCCTGCAGAACTGCGCACGGCAGCACGCAGAGAGAGAGAGAGAGAGAGAGAGAGAGAGAGAGAGAGAGAGAGAGAGAGAGACAGAGAGAAAGAGACAGAGGAGAGAGAAAGAGAGAGAGAGAGGTTCCCTCCCTCCCCCTGTAGAACTGCGCGCGGCAGCACGCAGAGAGAGAGAGAGAGAGAGAGAGAGAGAGAGAGAGAGAGAGAGAGAGAGAGAGAGAGAGAGAGAGAGAGAGAGAGAGAGAGAGAGAGAGAGAGAGAGAGAGAGAGAGAGAGAGAGAGAGAGAGAGAGAGAGAGAGAGAGAGAGAGAGAGAGAGAGAGAGAGAGAGAGAGAGAGAGAGAGAAAGAAAGAGAGAGAAAAAGAGAGAGGGGAAGAAAGAGAGAGAGAGAAAGAGAGAGAAAGAAAGAGAGAGAAAGAGAGAGAGAGAGAGAGAGAGAGAGAGAGAGAAAGAGAGAGTTAAATTGTTAAGTTAATTTAGTTATCTTATTGCATAAATCATTTTTTTTAGGTATTTAATGTGTTAATTATTATGGAGTAATACTTAGAGAATATGAAAACATTAATTGGCTTAGCTAGTTACTTATGAATGCATGAGTTAGAAGTATATATGAGATATACCTACATTTATTATAATTATTTAGTGAGTTTGTATTCATAATAGAGCTCATGGATGTGTTTGTATGCATATATCTAAGTGCTAATATGCATATGATTTTGTATTAAAAGTATGTTTTCAAAAGTGCAAGTGTGTATGTGCATATTCATGTGAGGTAATGAATGTGTGTATGCATGTTAGTTCATATTAATTCTACATTTGCATGATTATATGTATTCCAAAAGAAGTGATGTATATGTATTTAGAAGTGTGTGTAATGTAAGCATGCATGTGTGCTAGTATGTGAGTGTATTAGCATATATTAGTATATTTGTAAGCATGCATGTAAAGTTCATTAGTATGCATGAGGAATGTATGCATTAGAGTGCATGTGAATGCTTTAATGTATGCATGAACATATGCATGTGTATGGAAATATTGTGTGAATTATATTTTATGTTTCTTATTAATTTTTTGTAATATTACTAATATAATAATGTTTCTTTGCAGAAACATTGATGAATTCAAGCTATTGAAGTGAAGTAAAGAGAAGCAGCAAGATTGAAGATTCATTTAAATCTTATTTTCCAATTAGTAAGCTATCCAATTGATTAGACATTCATCCCTTTATTTAGACCTTCCATTTGTATTAGAATTATTGATTTGAACCATTAGCTTATCAATTAATTTATTCAAGCAGTTTTGCAACAATATTGTTTCTCATTACTTTCTTTGATGTCTTCTAAGTTAGTTCACGAGTCTGAGCACAGTACTATTGAAAATATAGAAAATGTTCCGCCAACTCTAGACAGACCAGAAACCTCTAGCTTACCTGATAGTTTAGTAGAAGAAACCATGATGGAACGCGTAACGGAAGAGTCACTAGTTTTAATCTCATATCAGGAAACTGTTGCTAGGTACGAGGCTGCCCGTCCTTACGGTCCATAGCTATTTAAACTATTTAAAGACCTTAGTTTCAGTCATAGAAATAGGTAATTTAAATTGTTTTGTCATTAGAACCCTTATTTTCATAAGCCTGAGTTTGCTACAGACACCCCGCGTGTGCCAAACGATTTAGGCGGATGACTTGATCCACCATCCGAGCATCTCTCACGACCCGACAACGTTTGACTTGAGTATGACTAATTAGTGGAAATGGTTGGAAGTCATGCATTGCAGAAAAACAAATATCTTGATTGTTAAACTTAAAACTAATTGTGTGTGTGATGATCAATGCATGGATTATAATGATGACCAAAAGTCATACCAAATATGACATCATATGACTTCAAAGGAGCAATTAAGAATGTGTGTTCATCTATGTATGAACCTATACAAATTCGAACATTATATACTTCTCTCAGCTACACACTCAGAATATAGTGAATACCGAGTTCATTTCGAAGCTCTCAAGAAGATGCAACAAATGGTGGTATTCTCATTCAATTTTGACACTTTTGCTTCAAGTGATGAGCAAAATACTAAGCTATGAGAATGGCCTACCTATGCTTTAGCACTTCCTACACTTCACACACACATTACCAATAGCAAACAAGCTCTATCATGGATAGACAACACTTCAAAGCACTCCTTTCAATTACCAATAGCAAACAAGCTCTATCATGGATAGACAACACTTCAAAGCACTCCTTTCAAGCCACGTACATGTATGCATGAATCCAATCTGTTGAATGAAACAGAGCAAAAAGTATATAGGACGTACTCCCGTCGACATCCAAAGCCAGTCGAGGACGACAGAGTTCAGGAGGGCGGTGGTGTTGAAGGAGAGACAAGCAGAACGAAAAGATGAACAAGATCAAGATAGAAGCTTCATTAAATAGAATATATCTAAAGACATATCTTTGTAGGAAGCCCCGTAGGGGCACACAATAGTGGAAAGTACGCAACAGGCAAGGATGGATCAAGGCCAACAACTACCCATGAAGAAAGGCAAGAAGATATCTGGCAGATCTCGAGCTGTGGAAGGTGCTTTAACCTCTTGATCTTCAGGAGGTCTAGATCGAAGGCTGGAAATACAGACCTTCATACCTTCCATATGGTGCTTGCAGTGCAAATACAAAGAGGTTATTGGAGAGCTAGACTACAAATCTATTGTAGTCCATCTCCACTGGTTGCATGTGTGGCAACCCAACTTAACACAGCAACCTAGATTTATGAATGTATGGAATATCAAGGGGATTACAGAAGCAAGGGATTTAATTTGGATAAAGTAACAAATTGTCTGACAATCCTTATCGCTTCTTCAACCACTAGGTGCTTGCACTAAGGAGCTATAGACAAGCTGCAGACAGAAAGCAAAGATTGTCAAGGGACGACAGAGACAAAGAGGGGGAGAGTGTTCAAAGCAGAGATGCAAAGAAAAAGAGGGGCCCCAAAATTTTTGCGATTTGGACACTATATTTTTGTAACATAGTCACCTTGTAATATATTTTCCAATGTAAATGCACTAGAGGAGTCCTCTAGATGCATATCCATAGATATCTGTATCATTACTTGTAAACTAGTAGGGAATTAGTCTTTTAGTCAATAAAGTGCCGATCTCTTGTATGAAAGGACCATTTTTAGGGCACATGTATATAAGTCATTTTGTGACTCTTTGTAAGGACTGCCATTGTGAGAATCAAGAGCACAGAATTTCGAATTTGTGTCTTCTCCTCTCTGTATCTTCTTCCTTTTGTTGCTTCCATTGTTTTGCTTTTACACCATCATGTGGTGCCTGTCTATGGTCTGCAAAGAAGCTTAATTCATATGCCACAAGTTTGGCATTCAGATTAGTTGACATCTTCAAGAAAAGTTCTGAGTCAATCTCAAAGAATCCTATAAAAAATGCTTCCTCAAAAGTTTGCATGTATGGGCTCGGCAAAAGCATAAGTCTGGAGTAATGTGCCATAATTGTAGGATGACTAGGCATAACATATAGATAAAAAATGAGGATATCTGTGCCTTGATTAATGCCGATGAAATATAAAAATGTATATTCTGCATGCTTAAAAACTTTGAGTACTGTGAGTATCATATTGAGGATTTTATTGGTCATCTTTGTTGTGAGATCGGGTGCTGCTGCATAACGGTTTAGCCAAAACTCGATGGATCTCACCATGTATCCCTCAATCGGTAAATAGGTGTGTGGTGGACTTGGAAGTAAAGGGTAATTCAACCATTGCTTATTGAGCTTACCAATTCTTTGTAAATCCAAAAATTCCTGTACATCACGTCGATGTGGCATCAGGCAAAAAGAAGGATTCACCTAGAATAAATATGGTGCTGCTTGCCAATGCACCCGTAATGTTGGACTCTTCCCAAAAACTTCCTTCTCCATAATGGTTGTGCGGCCTCAAATTCTTCTTGAGTGTAAGTGAATGTGTTTGTCTTGAAGTTCAATTGGTCATCTGGATCTTTTTGTGTAATCTGCTTTATATAATAGCGTGTCTGCTCTTTCAATAGCCCATAAGGTATGTTGAACAGCTTTATTATCTATTCCAAGTCCTTGCCTTTAATTTTTGCTTCTTTCATTACTTTGACTACTTCCTTTTCAAAATTTTCCATCAACGGGGACACCACTAGTGCCGGTTCCTTCTGACCTAGTTCTGTAGTATACGGCATTGGATGATCATCACTAAGTTCTGCTTCCTCTTCCCTTATCGGTGGATGATAGATCGGGGGAGATAGAGGACATACCTCTACCTTGTTGTGGCCCTACTGGTGTCCCGATTTTTCTAGCATCTTCTAATTGTTTCCTGAGCTGAGCAAGTTTTGATCTTTTTCTTCATTGTCCTTGATGCTCGCTTTGAGCTTCTCTAACTAGTCTTTTCTTCGTATATGATCCTCACTTGATCTGCATCTTGTATACATTGCTCAGTATACTTCACAACTGCATCTTTCCATTTGAGAGTCAACTCCTTAGTGTCTATAGAATATTTTGTTTCTAATAGCTTGTAGCTCTCATGTGCTTGTTTAAGCTAATTTTCCATACCTTCCAATTGTTTGCGTACCTCATGTGTGGCACTATCGTTGGTAATTGATACCTCTAAGGGTTTATCCATTAAGAGAGAATTCATTAGTTCTTTGTTTCTACTCTTCATATTGTCATTTTCGTCCATATATACTTTGATTTGAGTTTCAAGGAGTTTGCTTCGATTGAGTATACGACCTTTCTCTATGTCAGAAGCTGCTTTTTGTTGTTCTAAGTCTTGAAATTTCTTTTTTACTTCTTCAATGCGTTGCATGAGACCATTTTGTTGTTTTTGTGATACTTGTAAATCCTCTTTTGCATTTTGTAATTCGGCATCTTTCTGAAAACGCACTTTGTAAATTGACTATGGTGGCCATGAGTTCTTCACTCATTGTCTAAAATCTGTACTTGTCAGCCATCAACATTTCTTTCTCTTGATATTCTTCCATGAGAACTATTTGTGCAGTCATTGCATTATCAATCATGGTCTTTACAAGGGTCTTCAGTTTAGTGACGTCCACATTTAACCAAGTTTGCGGTATAATAGGCTCTTCACCTGTGGTAATGTCCTTTCCTTGTGCCACATGTAGTGTTGTTTGCTGGTGTTGTCGAATATGGAGCTGTATCATTGGCTCAGTCTCTTTAGTTACTCCCTTCCCTTGTGGCGTACCATATGGAATCTCAATCACAGTTTTTATCGGAGGTTTTTGTGATAGTACCTCTTTTTCTAGCTTCCTTTGCAATTCGTCTTTGATGGGTGGTAACACATTTGTTTTTGGTGGAGATGCTTCTTTTACACTGATCTTGGACTGAGTATTCAACTAGATGGTGTGCCTTCCTTCAGAAGGGTGCTTTCTGATTCTGTACTTGTAGATTTTGATCTTTGGGGGTATGGTGGACTTGATGAATCTCCGTCCAATCTTTGTCATTCGTCTCTGTTCTTATATTTGTGTCCAATGTATCGTATTCATGATAGACTCATCATTGGAACTTGAATTGTCAAGCCCCAATTCCTTGTATCTGGCAACTTGTGATGGGCTGTGGTCTTTTTGACTTTTTTTCTGAAAGCGTCTAGAATGCCTGTATTGGTGTCCTTGTATAGTAAGATTTACCTAGCCGGGCATGTAAGTATGTGTTTCTTGTAAATTGGCTGATAGATCCCTTTGTGTTATTGGAGGTTGAGTTAACGAGACCCATTGTGTTTGCTTAGATTGGGGGGTCTCCTATACTTCTTCTTCTCTAGCTCGCTTGGCTCCAAGCATCGTCGTTCTCGAACTTGTTCCAACTTCTTCTCGTGATATGGATGCTTTCTTCTTCTTTGGAATTGTTGCAGACTTCACGTATCTTGCCACTTCAATAGAGGTTGGCATTAATCATAAGCATTCCTTCATTTCTAATGCTTCATAGATCAATAGGGTCAAGGCAGAGCTCCCATTCAAAAACTTCTTATGGTCCCATTTCTTCTTAGCTTCGAATAAACGTTCCTATATGTATGGCGTGAAGTTGCCTTTGTTCCCAATTTGCCTCATAGTATGAGATAGCAATTGAACTACAATCTTTTGAGGCACTGTATATCCATTCATGCTTGGGAAACAGAAATGTTGATGCACCACGTGAGCTGACTCTTCATTATCCGTCTTGTTGTTTTCCATAAAGGTCTTCTTTTTAGCGTCATGACATTCATTTTTGAGATTTGTTAGGCTGTCTTGATTCCATCCAAAAGCTTTGTTGATGAGATCATGCATAAATCGAACATGTTTACATTCTCCAGTTTTGTTAAGAACTGTAGCTTTTGGTAATGAGGGCATATCCACTGCTACCTGCAGCATGTTCATCACCTGGGTACATTGTTGAAAATCTTGTAGATAAATTGGAAGTTGTAAAAATGCATCAATTCTTGCCCTTGTCCATACATCCATAATGTTTGGTAATCCATGTTGTAGAGTTTGGAAATCATGCGACATCAATGGAAATTGATGGTCTCTGTCCATAATCTTGATTGTGGCCAAAAAGATGAGGTCTACCACTGGTTGGTCTTCATGGAACCAATGAACTCTTGCTTTCATAATTGACCCCAAAGGAAGAACCAGGACCTCTTCCTCATGCGTAGCTTCCGAATCAGATGATGCCATCTGCACTTAAAGCACACCACAATCAGTGCTAAAGTGGTTGCATGACTTATCTCCAATTAATCTCCATGTATTGAATAGTTCTCCGAGTGACTTGTGTTGCCCTTCCCCCGTGGGTGTAAGGAAGGTAGTACCTGGGATTTTTCCATATATATTTTTTCTTATTTTTTGCTGAAAGAAAACAAAAAGGTTAGTGAATAGCCAAAGATTTATTTTATTTTTAGTTATTTTTCCTTAGAGACTTGTACAGGTGCTCTCCTATTCCCTGTGAGGGAAATGTGCATTACTAATAAGTAGAAGAAGAATCACGTGTTGAATGCATGGCCTTGTAATGTGGTCCTATCATGCGTGTTCAAGGTGCATGGAACTTGATATGTGTGAACAAAGAGGTTATTGGTGGGATTGTTGATGATGATCTAGATTTGGGTATCTAGATGAGCTTCAATTTGTTATCTTTGATTGCAACCTTGTTATTTTTCTTCTCTCGCCATATGTATTTCTGAGTAGGTTTGTGTGAATTCTTCTGTCTTTGTCGAATTTGTTTACTGTGTCCTCCTTTTTTCTTTGTTTTTAGCGTGAATGAATGCCTCCGCATTCCTGATGTTTGTAAGTTAATTTCTTCCATTGATTTCGTTTGCTTGGGAATCCAGATGAGTTTTCTTGAAGGTTGAGCATCAAAAAATTCCTTTGGGATCCACATTTGAACAAACTGCTAACCATGTCATGCTCTAGCTTGTCTTGTGGTCGTGACCCTTTGATGGTTCCTTTGTAGATGTTGACCTTGTTGCTGATGATATGCTGCTACTTGGTCTTTCCAAATCCATACTTGTCTCGTTCCTTGAATGGGATATATTCGAATGGTGGGGGGTTCTGGTTGATTACTACGAATAGTCTTACTAGGACTAAGCTCCTTTCTAGGACTCTCAAGGTTCGATGAAGGGTTGAGCGGTAGATGACCAATAGAGGGTGTGGGCATAGGTGAATGACTTGGAGAAGTGGGCTCCTCATTAGAGATAGGTGCACATTCACATTCATGCATGTTTACTTGATCTTTCCGTGCTAGACAAGTGGTTTTGATAGGTCGTTCTTCTAATAAACTAAATACTTCACGATGTCCTATCTTGGCTGATATGAAGCCTAAGGCTAGTTGGATGGTTACTTCTGTTGGTGCAGGACAATCACCAATTGATGTTTTGACATGGAAATGAAGTCAAGGATTTGAGAAGAGAATAAGTTGTGAAGCATGAAGGAAGGACATATTCAGGAGTTGAAAGATATGTACACATATGTACATTAATTCAGATGTAGCACACTTATATCTTTGTATAGACATGAGATTGTAAATATTTTTCCTATATATACAAGGAAAAATGTCGGGGCAAAGAGAGAGAGAATGTAGAGCATGAGAATTGAGTAGAATTAGATGTCATTAGACACTTATGAAGAGATTAGAATAGCTCTCTCATCCAGATGTAATTTTTCCAGAAATGAAGAGAAGTTGCGCCCGATGTTTCTGTGCATTCTCCTTCTGTGCTTGATCATTTCAAGAATCCTTTTGTAGATGTCTAAGTCCATAGTTAATGAGTCTATGGTTAAAGTTTGAGAGCCTAATTGTAAACAGGCTGTGAGAATTATGAGTAGGAACATTCATATGTAAAAGAGTGTTCACAGTTTTCTGAAACAGGCACATTTTCGATGGTCAATGATTTGATCACTTCTCACTGCACAGATTAAAGTTTTGCATGAGTGAAGAATCAAAATCTAAGTTGAGAGGTAAGCCATCTATGGCTAAAAGCATTTGCTTAAACGAGTTCTAGTTTTAGAGAACCATGTCTTAGAAGTTGCAGGTGTCAAAGTCGACTATACAGAGAGACAGTTTCAGACATAGGTAGATTGTTTGAATCATTTCTCATAATCTACTCAAACTTTTGAAGTGTTTTAACTTGGAGAAGGTGTGCAATCTCTAGGCAAAACATTCTACAAAGTTTTATAAAAAACTTTACACGAATGATTAGTCAATGAATGATTAAGGTGCAACAGACTTTTTTGAGAAATGACTTTCTTCACAGTTAGCTAATTTCTTGATAGTTTGGTGCTTCTCTTCCAAAATTGGTTGGAGTTTAAAGATATTCTTGATATAGAGGTGGTCTAACATCAAGGATAGCTTGTTCTTTTGGAGATTAACACTCTCCATCAGTGGTATCAGAGCAGGTTGTATCAAAATTGAGGAAAGGAAGACTCCGACTACTGCAGACATACAAAATTCAACATTTGAAGGTTCAAAAGGTGAAAGCTTGAGGGCAAAGCTTTAGAAGGAGGTCATACGACACCAAGAAAGACAAAAGGAGTATTATTTGAAGTAAAGGTACATCTATTACTCATAAAGTTTGAAGAATTTAATATATAAGTGAAGAAAAGATGGGAGATTCTCTTCAGATAGAGAAGTTGGATAGAGAGAACTATCCAACATGGTCAATGAGGATGGAAGCTCATCTAATGAGCAAAGACTTGATAGGTTATATTACAGGTGAAGAAGAAAAGCCTCAATTCAGAGATCCTAGTGTTCCAACTAGGGAGGAATTATCAGATTTGAAGAATTGGATGAAGAGGGATGCTCAAGCTAGGAGCCTTACCTATATGGCAGTCAATGATTACTTGCTACCTCACATTAGAGGTCTTGAAAGTGCAAGTGATATATGGAATGCTTTGGAGGAGCATTTCCAAAATACCACAAAGTCTAGGAAGGCATCCTTGTGGGCAGAATTTACTACATTCAAGAAGAAAGCCTCTCAATCCATCTCAGATTATGTAACCAGAATGAAGGACATTGCAGATGCATTAGGAGCTGTTGATGAAGACATTGAGGAGGATAAATTGGTAAGGCAAATCCTCACAGGTTTGAGAGGTGATGACAAATGGAAGCCATTCATTCTATCTACTGAATTATCACTTGATCAGTTTACTCCTGACTTAAATCAGTTGCTAGGACATATGTTAACCTTTGAGTAGGATGTCAAAGGTGAAGGTGACAAGAGTACATGTCATGCAATGTACTCAAAGGATAAGAAGAAAAATAGCAAAGGAAAGCAACAAGCAAATGAAGATGAAGGCACAACTAGTCAAGCCAACTTCCTAAGAGGAAGAAGAGGTGGCAAAGGTAGAGGAAGAGGCAAGAATAATAAAGATGGAGTCAAAGCTTGCTGGATTTGTGGTAAGACAAATCACTTAGCTAATGATTGTTGACATAATACTCAGAGTAATGGTGGATATAATCAGAACTTTAATTCAAGAGGAAGAGGTGGAAGAAATCAAAGAGGTAACTTCAGAGGAAGAGGTAGTAGGGGTTACTTTGGAAGAAATGCAGGTAGAGGATTCCAAAGTCAACAATACAATAATACCTACTACAATTATGCTTTAGATCAGAAGGAGGATTCAACATTGATAATGAATGCAACTTGTGAAAGGCAAAGTGAAGACCAAAGAGTCTTTACATTGACTCAAGGTGTAGCAATCACCTGAGTGGTAACATAGCCTTGATGACTGATTTGGAAAATAAGGTATCTAATCATGTTGTTCAAACAGGTGACAATACAAAGCACAATGTGAAGTCAATTGGATCAGTGAAGGCCAAGGATGGAAGTACTCTCTTGAGTAAGGTCTTGTATGTTCCTACAATTCCTAAGAATCTGATAAGTGTAGGACAAATTGTTGAAAAAGGTTATGAAGTTAGATTCACTAATGAAGGAGTGTTTGTGGAAGACCCTAGCAATGGGTATAAACAAATTGTTTCAGGGAAGAAAGAAGGAAGGTTGTTCACATTGAAGATTCAAGGTAATGTTGGTCATGCCTTGTTCACTTATGGAGGACATAAGATCTCTGAGTTAGATCTTTGGCACAAGAGGCTTGGACACTTCAATGAAAGAGGTATCAAAGATATGATTAACAATGGTTCAGTGCTTGGATTGCCTAATGTTGCAGGTCAACATATGACATACAGATGTGAGGCATGTCAATTAGGTAAGGCTCATAAGCAATCTTACTCCAAGCATGGTTTCATGTATTCAGAGAAGCTTGAGTTGGTACACACAGATGTGTGGGGACCATCAAAGGATTTTAGTATCAATGGTTCAAGGTACTATGTGATTTATGTTGATGATGCTACCAGATGGATCACTATCTATGTGATCAAAGATAAGTCAGAAGTATTCAATACATTCAAACATTATCATGTGTATGCAGAAAGAATTACAGGTCATAGATTGAAGAGACTAAGGTCAGATGGAGGGGGAGAGTATTTCTCTAATGAGTTCAGTGATTACTTGTGGAATGCAGGTATAAAAAGGGAAATCACTTGCAGGTACTCTCCTCAACAAAATGGTGTAGCAGAGAGAAGAAATAGAACTCTTGTTGAGTTTGCAAGGTCAATGATGAAGGAGAAAAATTGCCCAAATTATTTGTGGGCTGAGGCTGTAAATACAGCTACTTATTTGGTCAATAGGCTACCATGTAAAGCTTTGCAGGGTATGACACCATATGAGGCATGGTGGGGTAAGAGACCTACCTTGGATCATTGCAAAATTTTTGGATGTTTGGCATATGCATATGTGCCATCACAATTAAGACACAAGTTAGAACCTAAAGCTGAAAAGTATGTATTCATTGGTTATGATGACAAGCAGATGGTTTATAGATTATGGAGTCCATCCACAAAGCAATTCATTGTGTCCAAGGATGTTACATTTGATGAGCAAGGTACTTGGTATGCAGGTACAATCAATATTAATACAGGTGATGAAGAAGTTGTGAGTCAAAAGAAGGGTAAATCAAAGGTTCAGATATTTGATGAAGAGGAGAATAATGAAGTGCAGGTTGAAGTTGAAGAAATGCCAAGATTTGATCCTGAGTGTGAAGAACCAAAAACCTCAAGGAGTGGAGAACTTAGAAGGTCATCAAGACACAAGTGGCAACCTACAAGGTATAGCTATGATACTTCTTTTTTGGCTACCAAAGATTATGCTTACATGATAAAGGCAGATGAAGACCCTTCCACATATGAAGAGGCAAAAGGTAAGGAAAATTGGGAGAAAGCTATGCAGGAAGAATATGATGCATTAATGGAGAATCAGACATGGGATTTGGTTCCTAAACCAAATAGTCAGAAGATCATTGGATGCAAGTGGGTCTACAAGAAAAAGAGATATGCAGATGGAAGTGTGTCTAGGTATAAAAGTAGACTTGTTGAGAAAGGGTTTGCTCAAACATATGGTATTGATTATGATGAGACCTATAGTCCCGTGGCAAAGATGACAACCATCAGGACACTCATAGCTATTGCTGCATGTAACGGTTGGAAATTATGTCAATTAGATGTGAAGAATGCTTTTTTAAATGGTTACATTTCAGATGATGTTTTCATGGAGCAACCTCAAGGATTCAGAGATAGAAGGTATCCAGATCATGTATGTAAGCTCAAGAGAGATTTGTATGGTTTGAAGCAGGCCCCAAGGGCATGGAATTATAGACTTGTGAAGTTCTTGAAAGAGCTTGGATTTCAAGTATCTAAGGTAGATAGTAGCTTGCTTGTTAAAGCAAGTGATGATGGGTTCATTTACATGTGCATATATGTTGATGATATAATTCTTACAGGTACAGATGAGAAAGGCATTCAAAGCCTAAAGAAGCAAATGGAGAAAGAGTTCAAAATCAGTGACTTGGGAGACTTGTCATATTTCTTGGGCATGGAGATTTCATACACTCAACATGGAGTGTATGTGACTCAAGAAAGGTATTTGAGAAAATTGTTAATCAAGTTTAAAATGAATGATTGTAGGGTAGCACCTACTCCAATGGAGGTAAATCACAAATTAAGCATATATGGCGGAGAAGAATTCAAGGATATGAAGCTATATCAGAGTTTGGTTGGTAGTCTTATCTATGCTACATTAACTAGGCCTGATTTATCATATGCAGTTGGAGTTTTGTCTCAATTCATGCATTGTCCTAGGAAAGAACATTGGATTGTAGGTCAAAGAGTGTTGAGGTACATTAAGGGTACACTCAAAGAGGGTTTGTATTATGGTTTTACATCAGATACAAACATCAAAATATATAGTGATGCAGATTGGGCAAGTAATCCTGATGATAGAAGATCAACATATGGATACTTGTGTTATGTGGGAGATAAGTTAATCTCTTGGTGTTCAAAGAAGCAACACACAGTTGCTTTATCATCTACAAAAGCTGAGTACAAAGGTATGGTTGAAGCTGCAAAGGAAGTGATATGGCTTAAGACTCTCATGAAGAGTTTTGACACCATACAGAGTACACCTATCATTTATGGAGATAACATGAGTTCATTGTATTTAGCTGCTAATCCTGTGTTTCATGCAAGGACTAAACACATTGAGATTCAGTATCACTTTCTAAGAGAGAAGGTGATGGATAAAGAGATTGAAGTCATACATACTTCAACAAAAGATCAGATAGCTGATATGCTTACCAAAAGCTTGGATGGACCAAAGCTACAGAAATTCAAAGACATGGCAGGCATAAAGAAGATAGAGAAAACCTCAATTGATGATTGAGGGGGAGTTGTTGGTGCAGGACAATCACCAATTGATGTTTTGACATGGGAATGAAGTCAAGGATTTGAGAAGAGAATAAGTTGTGAAGCATGAAGGAAGGACATATTCAGGAGTTGAAAGATATGTACACATATGTACATTAATTCAGATATAGCACACTTATATCTTTGTATAGACATGAGATTGTAAATATTTTTCCTATATATACAAGGAAAAATGTCAGGGCAAAGAGAGAGAGAATGTAGAGCATGAGAATTGAGTAGAATTAGATGTCATTAGACACTTATGAAGAGATTAGAATAGCTCTCTCATCCAGATGTAAATTTTCCAGAAATGAAGAGAAGTTGCACCCGATGTTTCTGTGCATTCTCCTTTTGTGCTTGATCATTTCAAGAATCTTTTTGTAGATGTCTAAGTCCATAGTTAATGAGTCTATGGTTAAAGTTTGAGAGCCTAATTGTAAATAGGCTGTGAGAATTATGAGTAGGAACATTCATATGTAAAAGAGTGTTCACAGTTTTTTGAAACAAGCGCATTTTTGATGGTCAATGATTTGATCATTTCTCACTGCACAGATTAAAGTTTTACATGAGTGAAGACTCAAAATCTAAGTTGAGAGGTAAGCCATCTATGGCTAAAAGCATTTGCTTAAACGGGTTCTAGTTTTAGAGAACCATGTCTTAGAAGTTGCAGGTGTCAAAGTCGACTATACAGAGAGACAGTTTCATACATAGGTAGATTGTTTGAATCATTTCTCATAACCTACTCAAGCTTTTGAAGTGTTTTAAATTGGAGAAGGTGCGCAATATCTAGGCAAAACATTCTACAAAGTTTTATCAAAAACTTTACACGAATGATTAGTCAATGAATGATTAAGGTGCAGTAGACTTTTCTAAGAAATGACTTTCTTCACAGTTAGCTAATTTCTTGATAGTTTGGTGCTTGTCTTCCAAAATTGGCTGGAGTTTAAAGTTATTCTTGGTATAGAGGTGGTCTAACATCAAGGATAGCTTGTTCTTTTGGAGATTAACACTCTCCATCAACTTCATATTCATATATCCTATCTTGACCTAACATAAGTTCTTCTAATAGATCTTGATCGTGGCACACTAATAGTTTTTGTTGCATAATGTTCTTTCCTAGGTGCAATGATAAGGTAATCTCACCTATGCATTCAGTAACATCGCCTCCTATTCCAATCAGATTTGCTTTGGTTGGATGTAATTGGGCTTTGACCTGATGAGTCAAAGAGGATCTGATGCAGCTGATAGCTGCTCCTGTGTCAATGAGGCCATCCACCAAGTGATACTCCTCTATTCCCACTCCCAAGTTCAAATATGGTTGCCTCACTTGATGTCCTAGGGTTTTTGAGGCCCTAAAATTAGCCATTGGGATGGGCTCCTCTCCTCGCCGGTATCTTTCATCCTTCTCTCTCATCCACTCTTTCTGTTTTTTCATTCTAAGGCTTCCTGTCATGCTTCCTCGCGTATTTATTCATCTTCTTCTCGTCTACTCCTTGCTGCTAGAAGCCTTGACAACAACTCCTCTGTTAATGGTGTTGGGGATGTAAGGGTCATGTGACCTTACCCCCATATTCATGTATATACATCATATATAGAGCATTGCCTCAAGAGAGATCATTATGTGGGTTTCGAGGCTCCCACGCATATCCGCGCGTCTTTCCTCTCTTCTCTCTCCCTCCATCTCCTCCTTCCTCCTCTTGTTCTGCACTCCAAACCCCTTCATTGGTATCAGAGCATGCTGAGGGCTGGTGTGCAAGAAGCTTCAATGGAAGCTTAAGTGAGAAGAGGTAGAAGTGCAGGTCGGCATCTCTTGACAACTGTTCAGTATTTCGGTCATAACTCGAGTTACGAAGCTCGGATTGATGCGTTTTAAAGTTCTGTGCGTAGCTAACACAGAGAGCTACAACTTCACAGAAGGGCACAGAACCTGGTTCGAGCTTCTGAAGTGCCGAAAATTCGAAAAACGCAGAGAATTGTAGAAGGCGAATCTACATTGAGTAGGACAGCAGGTCGGTTTTTTTGTCATAACTTGAATTCTACAGCTCGGAATGCAATGATTCAACTTGTTGCTCGTAGTTTGGAAAGATATCTACAATTTTGTAGAAGAACTCAGATTCAGATTCTGAGTTTTAGGTTGCCGAAATTGCAGAATACAGAGCAGTACTGTTGCAAGTGAAAGTGAAATTGACACCAGGTGCTTGTTTTGAACATATCTTGAGCTACGCACCTCCGATTGAGGTGTTCTTTATCTCGTTACGTAGCCAAGAGTTAGACCTTGAAGTTTGCTGAAGGCCAAAAGTTCAGATTCAGAGGTTATCACCCCTGAAACAGCAAAACACAGAGCAGTAGATTGTTGCCATAAGAACCCTAACAACTCTTGGAAGTTGAATTTGCTTTGGAACTTCTTCGAGAGAGAATTTTTGGTGTGCAAGCTCTTATTTTCAGAGCTTCAAGACATTGTACATGTATGATCATTGTGTTAGCTCCTCCATATGAGAGTAGAGCATGATCTTGTCACTTGTTTGGCATGTAAGATGACATTGTGGTATACTCTTTTTGAGGTTTATGTCATCATGAGTTTGATCATGGATGTATAGTGGCATTGTGGTCTATATCTTGATTATGCCACTTGGTTACGGATTTACTTTCCGGTTGCACATACTTTTATGAGAGTTGACATTGGATCTTAGTTGGTACTTGTATCTTTTGTTTTCTTTGCAGGTACAGGATCCAGATTGGAGCCTCAGTTACACGTTTGTTTGTCACCGTTATTAGCATTTGGTCATTGATTGATATGTATTTGCCAGTGTGATTATTGGCATATGTGGATGGTGATTCCCGCATTGTTATTTTGGTTCTAGAGTCCATTTTATAGAGGAGATGCTGCCGAAATTTTGACAGCTTTTATGCTAGAAAGGAGCTCTAGTGGATCTTGAAGCTTGTGTGATAGCTTTGGATCATTGATTATCTCCATTCATTTGGACTTGGTCACAGGTTATTTGTGATAGGTTTGACCATCTTGCAGGATTCATTCTTGAGTGGGAGGTGCATCACCATTGTATTAGCGTGTATTGCCATTAGTTTTTTGGCACATGTAGTTGCCATTATCTTGTTGATTTGATCAGTGACAGGTGGTGACAGATTACTTATTGTTCTTTCATTATTGGTTATCTTGTTTGATTGCTCAGTTTACAGGGGATACTCTGTCGAGATTTTCCTAGGATTCATTCACATCTACTTGATCACTTTGGAGACTTGGTGAGCAGGCTTATGCTCGTGTTTTTATGTGCATGCTAGATGCATAGTTATGTGACACGTGGTTCACATGGTTTTCTTCTCCAGTGAGACATATGTGATGTGAGTTATGCATATGGATATGCAGGTGTGATCCTATTCAGGATAGAGTATTGTTTCTAGTCTCTTGTTACATTGCTAGTCTATTGGATTGCCAGCATGGTGTCTTCTCGATTTGATGGCACTGACTTTCCGAGATGGAAAGCTCAGATGTGGCATACATTGGTTCGTGCAGGGTTACACATGTATGTGCATAGAGATGCACAGAGGCCTCGTGACATGCCCGACCATGTGTGGATGGATATGGATGCATTGGCGAGCTCCACTATCCGATTACAGCTTGTGGATTCTATATATGAGTCTGTTATGTATGAGGAGAGGAGTAGTGCATTATGGCAGAGACTACATGATATGTATGCGAGTCCATTGACTCATGTGAGACATAGATCACATCGACGACTTCGATGTTGGCATTGTGGTCGTGAGGGCCATATTTGACGACGTTGCTTCAGGCGGATGCGACGACGACATCAGAGACATGCATGTGATGTAGATCAGGTAGTGACTTCAGGAGAGTCTATGGTAGTTGATTATGCCAATGATGGTGATATCATTTTCGGCTATGGTTCATCTCAGGATTCCTCTTATTCATTGGATGGTACACATATGGCTTGGTTGCTTGATGCATTAGCCAGTTTTCATGTTACTCCACATCGTGAGTGGTTTTGTCGATTCTCAAGTGAGAGTCGTGGATGTGTGCAGTTGCTTGATGGTACGACATATGACATTGAGGGTGCAGGAGATATATTCCTTATGCTACCTAGTGGAGCATCACTTATGCTCAGACATGTACGCTATGTGCCTTCATTCCCTATGAGCTTGATTTCAGTTAGCCAGTTACAGGAGAGCAGATGTTATGCATTCCTTGGTGAGCATCATTTTCAGTTGCAGTTGGGACAGCTTATGCTTGTCAGAGGTGCTAGGGTTGGGCACAGGTATCCACTGCAGGTACTTCATGTGAGAGACAATCTCGTCTCAGTGGGAGTTCAGCCTTATGTGCGATGTGAGACTCGTCATGTCTCATTTTGTCTACCTACACATAGGTATATTGACATTCATGATGAACATGTATGGCAGGATTCAGATGCTCAGATGGATGCACATGTAGAGCATATTTCGGATGCTCATGATACTTATATAGAGCATGATTTTCTTGATCATATGGATGCTCACATAGAGCACACTTTGGATGATCAGTTGGATGCTTTAGAGCATGATATTGATGCTCATGTAGAGCATTATGACGATACTCAGTTAGAGTGTGATCATCAGTTTGACCTTGGTGTTGATGTTGTGCAGTTAGCTCATGTGGAGCATGATGATACACTTGGTGTGGTAGAGCAAGATAGCTCTTATGATACACAGTGTATGCCAGAGCATTCTAGCTCTCAGGATGCACAGCTAGATACATCCTTGGTTGCGAGCATGGCTGATTTAGATGTTGATGAGTTAGCGATCATGCAGTCATTCTTGGATTCACTCATGCTAGATGTTGACACAGATATGTCAGGACATATTGGTTTTGACGATGGTGCTTTGGATGCCTTGGATACAGGCATGGCTGACATGCTTAGGTTAGCCAGGATAGCACATGTTTCGTCAGCATTCGAGAGTCTGATGTATGAGTTGTTATGCTCGAGACCAGATATTGCAGTTGCTATTGGAGCATTTGCACTTAGAGTTGTCAATCGTTCGATGATTGACATAGGCATTGCAGGAACTTCATCAGTTCTTGCATCAGTCAGATATGAGCTCGACTCTTATCGATATGAGTCTAGAGCAGTTTGAGGTGCATGGATACACCTTGTTTGAGGCGGTTGGTGTAGGCTGATCTGGTATGGGTTGAGATCCGGACTCTTCCTGTACATTATTGTATAGTCCTACATCATTCTTTGTATATGTTACCACTTATGGTCACATTGACCCTTAAGTGGGAGATTGTTGGAGATGTAAGGGTCATGTGACCTTACCCCCATATTCATATATATACATCATATATAGAGCATTGCCTCAAAAGAGATCATTATGTGGGTTTCGAGGCTCCCACGCATATCCGCACGTCTTTCCTCTCTTCTCTCTCCCTCCATCTCCTCCTTCCTCCTCTTGTTCTGCACTCCAAACCCCTTCAAATGGCTCTAAATACTAGCATATTTATAACTATGTGGATATTTATGCTCATGCACTCTCCTCCTTCCATATATGCACATGCATATTTTCACATGCACATGCATTCATATTTTACATGCTCTGATATAAATGCGTTTATGCACCCATTTATATCTCATATTACTCATGCATATGCCATAATATTCAAATACATGCATATATTTCATATCAACTTCATATATATATATATATATATATATATATATATATATATATATATATATATATATATATATATATATATATATATATATATATATATATATATATATATATATATATCAATCATGTATACACTTTACACAAACATGCATTTATACTAACATCCATCTCATGCACATGCACACACTTCATGGACATGCATTCTAGCACATGCACATTCTTACACATATGTACACATACACTCATGGAGATGCATGTTCACACTCTTATTTATATACATAGATGCACTTATCATATATACATGCATGCACTCATGCACATGCATGCTCTCACACTCACATACATATTCATATGCATTATCATAAGCATTCAATTAATTATGTATAAGTGTTTACCCATGCATATACATACATATGCATGTACACATACATATGCATGTACACATACATATGCATGCACTCATGCACATGCATTCATTTGAACTTATGCATATATACTCACATTCTTATTAACTTTTATACATGCATGTTTAAACACTTATGCGTAGTTGCACTCACATATATGCATATAACTCTCTCTTTCTCTTTCTCCATGGACACTTGAAATATATTAACCCATATGATGAAATGATCCTTCAAGATTTTGTTAGTAGTATGTAATGATGACTCTAGTGGACTTCAACCATATAATTTATGCGGTTGCACATGCATATTTTATCCTCACCAACAACGTTTGGAACATGAAAGATTATCAAAGTGCAAGTCTTTTGTAAAATGGTAGTCTCTAAAAGGAAAAATGAACATATGTACAAGAGCAGCACATTTTCGATATAGTCCAACAAGCTCATATTCTACAAACTTCATTCTATAGTGCCCCAATGCATTGAGCTTCAAAGTAGCTTTGGAAATACAAAAGTGAATTATTCATCTATAGGGAACCATATCACTTTCTTTATGAAAATTATCAAAGAAACACCATATATCTCGACAAACAAGTTCCGAATGTTTTTATAAAAGTGTCTGCATTAATAAGATGAAACCACTTAGCGCCACACATAAGTTGATAAGTCCTATGATCATATGTCTATATTGGTTTCTTTTACAAACTTCAAGTTCGATCAATGGTACACAACGAGAATCATTATTTGAAGCCTACAAACGCAAGTAAATGTGAATTAGATAATCAAATTCTCGCGTATAGTTTATGTAAACTAACGTTGTGACCATGCAACTAATCACTAAATGAACTTTTGTATTCCTCCATAGTATTCATAAACTTCAGATAGACGATGTATTTCAGATGAACTAATCAAACGTGATTCAAATAGTTAAGAAGATATACATCCAATGGTTAAACAAGACGTTAACCATATCTGGTGCACATCTACCAACCCACAGAACCTGTTGGGCAAGTGTTTCCTTTTTAGAATCGGATGAAACTCTTTATTTGCCTCTGTATGATTCCTCAGCATTGTTGTAATCTCGGCATCCAATCTATCTCTTCTCTTTTTTTGTGCAGCAGCCAAACCTTTGATCTGCCTCCCCTCTCCTATATGGTCTTCAAACAGCATGCACGATCAGCCAGAGAAGGGAAAGGTAGAGTTTTATCATTCTCTCTCTGTTACTGAGTCTCACACAATCCACCTCTCTCTCTCTCTCTGTCTCGACTTCTCTACACTGTAGCGAAGGACTCTGTCGGATGAAGGGGCCGATGAGCAACCCTTTCTCATTCTCTCTCTCTATGTCTCGACTTCTCTACACCGTAGCGAAGGACTGTGTCAGAAGAAGGGGTAGATGAGCAACCCTTTCTCATTCTCTCTCTCTCTGTCTATGTCTACACCGTAGAGAAGGACTCTGTCGGAAGAAGGGGTAGATGAGCAACCCTTTCGCATTCTTTCTCTCTCTCTCTCCACTACTGTCGGATCACGCACAAGTTCATGCATGTCTCTGAACGTTTAACGCAGACCAGGCATGTAATCTTCTTCAATTCACATCACACATAGTAAACAAAGGGGAAAGCAGAGGTAGGGACTACATCACACATAGTAAACAAAGGGGAAAGCAGAGGTAGGGACTGAAGTGCGAGGAGGAAGATGAAGCGTTGCCAAAACACTATCGAAGAGAGAACGAGCAATTCACATCACACATAGTCAACAAAGGGGAAAGCAGAGGTAGGGACTGAAGTGCGAGGAGGAAGATGAAGCGTTGCCAAACAATATCGAAGAGAGAAGGAGCAAAGCGAGGAGATATCTCAGAATCTCCTCCTCACACTCTCCCTTCCTCTCTTCTCTTTCTCTCCCCCCCTCTCCCTCTCTCCCTCTTTCCGCAATGTATGCACCTGGAAAGACATTCAAAAAGAAATACAGAACATATCTACATATATATAGATGTACATCTTCGGATGTACTCTGCCTCTAGTCTTAGTAACTACACACATGCCATTTTATTAACCATATACTATATTTATAGACATGAGCACATACGTGGCTACTAGTATTATTTTAGCTGCTTTTCTTTTATTAATTAGTTTAGATTACTTATAAATTAATTAATAATTATTCATATATATTAATACAAATATGTAATTCATAATTAAGTATATATTGAACCAAATATTCACACATGAATATATATATATGCTCACAGCATACATTTAAATGCTCATATACATACATATTTATATAATCTATGCACATGAGGTATATTTTTCTCATTATTTCATTGGTTATGATTAGAATATGGTTTTAACTTAAATAAAGAGGAGGTTTAGACTTATAGATTAATATTTATAAATACATAAAGGTAGCATCTTTAGAGCTTTTATTTTCAGGGTTTACGTGGCTAAATAAGGAGTATCAAACTTAAAACCCATTTAGATCTAGACATTTATATGTTTAATACACATAAGTTATATTTCATAACTCATAAAAATATATACACTTAAGGTTTTTCCATAATCACCTGGGCCATAATTATTTAAGATTTCTCATATCATAAGGCAATGCAGGTTTTCACATACTCATAAGCATATCTCCAAACACACATATACTTAAAGAAGGTTAATTCTACAGATTTACCTTTGTTCTTCTTGTATTTAATTATACAAGATTGCATTCACTAATGAAAACACTACAACAGATCAATGGTATACCGAGGTTTTTACCGAGGAAAATGAACGCGGCTTTATTTGCCGCGACGCCAGTGTAAAGGTCGGTTTTCGCATCGCTACCAAAGAGTCGGTATAGGCGTCGGTGTAGACGTCGGTATAAGCATCGGTAAAAGCATCGGTATATGCGTCGGTATATGTGTCGGTATAAACATCGATATATGCGTCGATAATCGGCTTCTGCTGCATCGCCTCCTGGGTGTACCGACGGTTATTCCGATGACACTACTGGGAGTACCGTTGCTTATACCGACGACCATACCTGTAAAATTTTTTTAGGGCAGAATGTTTTGTCTTTTGCTACAGCAACATTACCATGATGTTGCTGAACAAAAGACAATACACTCTGCCCAAAAAAAACCGAGTACATGTGATGTGTACTCTAATGACAACCGAAATATGATTTCATGAAACAGAGTATTATTGTACACAAAAGAGATCGATAATCAGAATGAACAATGAACCATGTACAAAAGAATTTATATATTTCAATAATGAAGCATGTACAAGAGTGTGGCAGGCCACCGTCATATATGACGCTTTTACAAAATGTGGCAAAGCAATGTATTGCCATATGGAAATCAAACACAAAATATTGGTCTTCCACTACCATACACATGCAAAGAACGTTCCATATCAACAGTCCTGCAACAAAGAACATTAATGGAATGAGATAAATTCACATGAAAATTACAAACAAGTAAAAATCAAGTTTATAAATTAATTACCTCATCGCAAACGCTCCCATGAAACTACCGAACCGCGTTCCTCCAAGTACTGCAATAGTGCAATCAACCCATGACTATATCCATAAGACTCCTCCATTCGTGTTAGAGGACGACCCATTGCCAGCTCCTGAAACAAATATAAAAAGATTAGAGAAATATATATGAGAAATTTAACACCCACTCCTTAGCATCTAACCACACAGGCTTTGGTAAGCCTTCTCTGAATGCATCATGAGCCTTGGATCGTCGATGCGACATGACCTCACGTGCGGTATGCAGAATCCACTCTGAATTGATAATCGACTGTCCATCGGCTGGTCGGAACTCCTGGTAAATCGTCTGTGTGATATAATTCTTCCGATCTTTATCCTGTTCACTCCATTTCAGCATGATGGAGTGTCCAATCTGGATGGAGCAAAGCTGTCGTATGCATGCATGCATTGTTTTGCCAGCCGCATCCATCACCGAAGCTCCATCTCAGATACTATACACCTTGGAGTCATCATGGTCATGAGCACCCCAAGGTGTACGTGGTGTACTGCGTGGTGTACTGCGTGGTGTACTGCGTGGTGTAGTGCGTGGTGTACTGCATGGCGTACCTACATCTGAGGTACTCGTCATAGGAGTAGAAGCGGGCGACACAATGTCCGTCGCACTGCCTCCACAACAACCGCCTCCTCCACCTCCAGACCTACCTGTAGATCCACTCCTAGAACCTCCTGCTCCAGAGCGTGACCTCGATCTACGAGACGGGCTAGACCCTGTATCGCGCTGAGGTGTCGAACGCACATGTCTACTAGTAGACCCAGTAGGAGATGGCTGCAAAGATGGTTGTGGTGGAGTCACAAAGCTAGGAGACATACCTCCTACGGGAGTAGCACCACCCTCAGGAGTGACACCGGCAGGAGTGACACCGGCGGGAGTGACACCGGCAGGAGTGAGGCCAGCGGGAGTGAGGCCGGCAGGAGTAAGGCCGCCAGGAGTGAGGCCGGGAGGAGTGCTACCACGAGCGATCCAATACTGTGATGCAGCGGCCATATACGCAGGAGGAACCTGAGAGATGAACTCCAAAAACTACTCCTCTGTCATGGACTGTGGAGTGACTGGAGGACTGTCTCCCATCGTGCTCTGTAATAAAAGAACTCAAATAATTAGCATGCGATAAGAAAAATAATATAGGGAATAAACAAATAAAAAACCAAAAATTAATATGTACAAGTCTTTTATTCAAAAGTCCTCTATTCTAGCATCCTCTTGAAGATCCGATGCACCGAGAATATCTATCTCTAAATTGATGGCTTCTAAATCGCTTGCTATGCTGGTTTCCTCTTGATCATCATCTATTGCTTCATCTTCTCGAACAATGACCTCTTCTTCAATGACCTCTTCTTCAATGACCTCTTCTTCTCGAACAGTGATCTCTTCCTCCTCAACTATCGAATGAATCTCTGAGTCCACTAGAGATGGACTTTCTTCTACATCTGCATTTTCAAAAATTTATCTACTACGTGGAGCGACTTGTAAAACAAATAGCCACTCTGGGACTTTTGAATCTGGTATAAAAACAACTTGCTCACAGTGTTTGGGAAGTACAAATGTATCCCTTTCATTTGTCCATAATCTTGTGGAGTCGACTTGAAGCAAACCGCTCTTATCTCGTCTCACTGCTGCGTTTCTTCCAGAGGTGACTACTTTGAACCATTTCATGTCAAAAACAAAGTAATCAAACTTTCTGAAAGATAGTTTCAAGATGTCTTGAATCACACCACAATAATCTAACTCGCCTTTTAGAGCATTATCATCTCTTGCACTCGCTCTACTTTTTTGCAAAAAATTCACCATCACTCCACTATCAAAGTAGACCGGTTTTGATCGATTCGTGCGATTCGAAAGTGTCGTACATGAGACGATAGTGCACCGTATTTGATATACTCCCAATCACATCCTTTTGCGAGTTCTTCTTCTTCTTCAGAGATATCTTCACCCGCTGCCTTTGCTTGTGAAACCGCTGCATCTAGCCATCTGCTCGTTGGAAAAGGTGGGAGAGGTCGAAGATTTTCTGGAAGAGGCAAAAATCGAGTGGAACGATTTCTTCGAAACTGAGCTCTTTCCTTTGCGTTAGTTTCCTTGGCAAGTTCATACCTTTCTAACCACTTTTGCATAGGCTCAGAGTTAACTATGCAAAACTTCATTGCCTTCTCTCTGAAAGCTGCATCCATTTTTCTTTGCAATCCTTTACCTTGTGGTTCATCGCCTACGAGACGAACATCTTCATCATCGCTCCATAAGCGAGGCATTTCGGGATCCGATATACGTAGAAACTCAGTAATGAATACAAGAGATTCTTGTACAAGCCATCCCTCTGCCATGCTACCCTCTGGACGTGCTCTCTGTCGAACAAACCCTTTTAATGTCTTCATAAAGCGCTCTAAGAAGAACATCCATCGACTATGGACAATTCCTGCTATTGCAACTTCATCTACTACATGAACTAGTAAATGAAGTTGAATAGTGAGAATACTTGTGGGAAAGTATTTCTCTACCATACAAACAGCCTCGATAGCATTGAGTTTTGCACTCTCTATGCTATCTCTATTTATCTCTTTAGAAGATATCCACCATACTAAAGAACTAATTTTATAAATGGTTTTTCGTACATCCTCTGAAAGACAATCTTTTAGGGCTATAGGGAGCACAAACTGTAAAAACTTGTGCCAATCATGAGACTTGAGTCCTGCAAGATCGTCGTTTTGTGTGAAAGCAGTCTTTAGACATCTCATGCATCTAGTAGGTGTACGAAACTCTGAAATTGTTTTCTTCACTTGTTGCTCTTCCATCCTGCGAAGCACCCAAAGAGCTCTTGGTAACGATACTGTTCCGTTGGGCTTAGTAATTGCCCACAACTCTCGCATACGACCTTGCTCTTCTAGGTCGTCCCTTTGTGCTTTGCTTTCTTTCTTTTCGATCAAAGTTTTCCAAAGCATCTCTCCCACATTCTTGAAAATATGCATCGGGTCTACCAAATGATTGATCACCAATTCACTCCAATAAGGGAGTTCATGAAAAATGGACAACCGTTTCATGCCAGCAACTGGATTTATGAATCCCACAATTGTTTCCAATCGCTAGCTTTCATTTGGTGTTGCGCTTGTCGACCAATTTGTCCTTCACGTAAAACATGCCCATCAGGCAAATATCTATGATGTCCTTCATAGACAGTTTTACGTAGTGCTTTGGAATAGCGTGCTTCGAGTCATGGTCCGCATAAAGGACAAGCATGATAACCCGAAATCGATAAACCTGAACATTCACCATAACCAGGCCAATCATGCATTGTCCACATAAGTATGCCTTGCACTCGCACGTCTCGTCTTCTTATAGGTTGAGACATGTCACGCACAGTGATCCCATCCCATAAAATGCGCAGTTCTTCCACAAGTGGTGCAAGATATACATCCATGTTTTTTACCTTATACTTACCTGGTACAATAAGAGCTAATAATAAATGACCTTTCTTTGTGGCCAACCATGGTGGGATATTATAACTGACCAAACATACAAGCCATGTGCTCCATGAAGAACTGCGTAATCCAAATGGATTCACTCCATCCATAGCTAGGCCTAGACGTATGGACGGAGGCTCACTAGCAAACTCTAGCCACTTACTATCTATGTGCTTCCAAGCATCAGAGTCAGCTGGCACTCGCATTACATTATCTGTAGACCTGCTCTTTGTATGCCATGACATTAACTCAGCTATAGATTTGCATCTAAACATGTTCTTAATTCGTGGAATGATAGGAAAGTGGCGAAGAACCTTTGCGGAGATTGCTTTGCCTATAACGTCTTCTCTAAATCTATTTGCTCCACACTTTGGACATACGTGGAGATGCTCATACTCATTCCGAAAGAGAATGCAATCATTTGGACAAGCATGAATTTTCGTATAATCCATTCCAATGGACTGTAAAAGTTTTTTCGCATCTCCACGTGTTGGAGGCATGTCATTGCCCTCTGGCAAAATTTGATCTTTAAGAAGCCTGCAATAAGCAATTAAAATGATATTAGTAAATGAAGTTATTGTGATACAACAATGAAAGACAATTTGTTCTCCACTTACCTGAACGATTCAGTGACACTACTATCTGACCATCCATAAATGGATTGCAGATTGAGCATCGCGAGTGAAGCACGTAGTACATATATCTTTGCTCCATTGTAAAGTGGTAAACAAGCTAATCTTCGCATGTTTTCATATTCTTCATCAACTTCTGATCGTGGAATTTCTGTTGTGTCCATGAAACTCTCGTCGACACCTTCTTCACCATCATGATCTTCGTCCATCTCATAAAATGCTTCAAGCAACTCTTCCATATGTTCATTCCGTGTAATATTATTAGTGCTTGCTTCTACGTCTAAGTCCTTTTTTGCTCTCTTTTGTCCACGAGAGGTTACCGATGCAATGTCGTTTGGGTCCATCTGCTCACCTGGGGGACCATGCAAATGATAGCGTAGGTTTTCCAGTCGACTCCTATCAAAGGATCCATACTCTCTAACATGTGCAGTACAAATCCGTCGTTTCCGATAAATTTGATACTTTCACTGTGTGCAAGGACATGCCATTCTCTCTTCAGGATCCAAAGAAGCCATTTGCTACAATATGGATATTTTAGAACATTTTAGAACATTTGTTTTTTTATTAAACCTAAAAATCTAACTCTTAAAGACCTAAATACTTAAATACCTAAAAAAACTTAAAATCCTAGTTTTAAAACCCTAATCTATATAGCTATCCTATTTTATCTATATATTCAGATTTTTTCTTGATTGATCCTATTTTATATATATATTTATTTATTTATTCAGATTTTTTTCCTCTTAATTAAGTTATATGTATGCCTAAACCCTAAAACCCTAATTTTAAAGATCTAGACCTAAATTATGTATATTTCTATACACATGTGTATATACATGTATATATGTATTATATGTGTATGTGTATGTGTGTACATATGTTAGGTACGTGTTAAAACCCTAAAACCCTAATCCAAATGACCTAGAACTAAAACATGTATATATATGTATGCATGTGTATATATATGTGTATATGTATATATATGTGAATATAGATAGGTATATAAGTATGTGTGTTTATGTATTTATATATTTATTTATATATTCAGATTTTTTCTTAATTATATTTAATTATATATATTTAATTAAATAATTTAAAACAATAGTTCTTTTTATATTTATTTATGTATATAATTATCTTATTTTATATATATATTTATTTAAATATTCAGATTTTTTTCCTTACGTAATCCTATTTTTATATATTTAATTTTATATATTTAATTATAAATATTTAATTAAATTATTTAAAACACTAGTTCTTTTTATATTTATTTATGTATATAATTATCTTATTTTTTATATATATTTATTCATATATTCAGATTTTTTTTCCTTACGTAATCCTATTTTTATATATTTAATTTTATATATTTAATTATATATATTTAATTAAATTATTTTAAACACTAATTCTTTTTATATTTATTTATGTATATAATTATCTTATTGTATATATATATTTATTTATATATTCAGATTTTTTTCCTTACGTAATCCTATTTTTATATATTTAATTTTATATATTTAATTATATATATTTAATTAAGTTATTTAAAACACTAGTTATTTTTATATTTATTTATGTATATAATTATCTTATTATATATATATATTTATTTATATATTCAGATTTTTTTCCTTACGTAATCCTATTTTTATATATTTAATTTTATATATTTAATTATAAATATTTAATCAAATTATTTAAAACACTAGTTCTTTTTATATTTATTTATGTATATAATTATCTTATTGTATATATATATTCATTTATATATTCAGTTTTTTTCTTATATAATCCTATTTTTATATATTTAATTTTATATATTTGATTATATATATTTAATTAAAACCCTAATCTTAAAATTCTAGATCTGAAATACTAAACCCTAAAACCCTAATCTTAAATATGTAGACCTAAAATATGTATATTTCTGTATACATGTGTATATACATGTATATATGTATTACATGTGCATGTGTATGTGTGCATATATCTTATGTAGGTGTTATAAACCTAAAACCCTAATCTTAAAGATTTAAATCTAAAATATGTATATTTTTGTATGCATGTGTATCTACATGTATGTATGTATTATATGTATATGTGTGTTTGTATATATATGTAATCTACGTATTAAAATCCTAAAACCCTAATCATAAAGACTTAGACTTAAATCTGAAATACTAAACCCTAAAACCCTAATCTTAAATATGTAGACCTAAAATATGTATATTTCTGTATACATGTGTATATACATGTATATATGTATTACGTATGTGTGCATATATCTTATGTAGGTGTTATAACCCTAAAACCCTAATCTTAAAGATTTAAATCTAAAATATGTATATTTTTGTATGCATGTGTATCTACATGTATGTATGTATTATATGTATATGTGTGCTTGTGTATATATGTTATCTACGTATTAAAATCCTAAAACCCTAATCAGAAAGACTTAGACTTAAATATGAAATACTAAATCCTAAAACCCTAATCTTAAATATCTAGACCTAAAATATGTATATTTTTATATACATGTGTATATACATGTATATATGTATTACATGTGTATGTGTATTTGTGCATATATGTTATGTAGGTGTTATAACCCTAAAACCCTAATCTTAAAGATTTAAATCTAAAATATGTATATTTTTGTATGCATGTGTATCTACATGTATGTATGTATTATATGTATATGTGTGTTTCTGTATGTATGTTATCTACATATTAAAATCCTAAAACCCTAATAAGAAAGACTTAGATTTAAATCTGAAATACTAAACCCTAAAACCCTAATCTTAAATATCTAGACCTAAAATATGTATATTTCTGTATACATGTGTATATACATGTATATATGTATTATATGTGTATGTGTATGTGTGCATATATGTTATGTAGGTGTTATAACCCTAAAACCCTAATCTTAAAGATTTAAATCTAAAATATGTATATTTTTGTATGCATGTGTATCTACATGTATGTATGTATTATATGTATATGTGTGTTTGTGTATATATGTTATCTACGTATTAAAATCCTAAAACCCTAATCAGAAAGACTTAGACTTAAATCTGAAATACTAAACCCTAAAACCCCAATCTTAAATATCTAGACCTAAAACCCTAAAACCCTAATCTTAAATATTTAACCATAAAACCCTAATCCTATTTGAAACCCTAAAACCCTAATCTTAAATATTTAACCCTAAAACCCTAATCCTATTTTTATATATTTGATGTAAAACAAAAACTTCAAAATAAAAATAGGATTATATGTGTGTATGTATGCATGTGTGTATATATGTGTGTGTATGTATGCATGTGTACATGTGTGTGTGTATGTATACATGTGTATACATGTGTGTGTATGTGTATGTGTGTATGTAGGCATGCATGTGTGTGCATGTGTGTGTACGTGTGTGTATGTATGCATGCATGTATGTGTATGTGTGTGTATACATGTGAGTGTATGTATACATGCATGTGTGTATATGTGTGTATGTATGCATGTGTGTATATATGTGTGTATGCATGCATGCCGGTATATTGTGTGTGTATGTATGCATGCATGTGTGTATATGTGTGTATATATGCGTGTGTGTATGTATGTGTGTATATGTGTGTGTGTATGTGTATGTATGCATATGTGTATATATGTGTGTGTATGTATGTGTGTATGCATGTGTGTGTATGTATGCATGTGTGTAAATTTATGTGTGTGTGTATGCATGCATATGTGTATATGTGTGTGTGTATGTAAGCATGCATGTGTGTATAGGTGTGTGTATGTAAGCATGCATGTGTGTACATGTATGTGTGTATGTATGCATGTGTAAATTAATGTGTATCTTCCTTTGTCTTCTCTCTCTCTTTCTCTCTCTCTCTCTCTCTCTCTCTCTCTTTCTCTCTCTCTCTCTCCTTCTCTCTCTATCAATAGCGAATAAAAGAATCACTTACAAGTATGTCTCTCTTTGAATCGTTGTCGTCAAAGTGTAATGTAGGTCGTCTCTCATCCAATTCCAAACTATCGACGCCAACGAACTTTTGCAAAATCAACGAAAAGAGAAATTAGAAACCCTAAAGCATAGAGAAACACAAATGCTAACAGTACGTGTAGCACTTACCAAGATGTGAGAGCTAAGCCGAGAGAGAGTGTGTGTGTGTAGAGAGAGAGAGATCCGTGTGTGTGTGTGTGTGTGCACAAGACAATGCAGGTTCGCGCGTGCAAGTTCGACAGTAGACCGACAGTACTCAAACACGCGCAGAAATGTGAAGTTTTGCTCTCGGGTTCGCGGTATGTTTAAAAATTCGCCGTCGGTATAGGCGTCGGTATGGACGTCGGTATACGCGTCGATAGATGCCAGTAAATTACTGACGCTTATATCGACGCTCATACCAACGCTAATACCGACGCTTATATCGACGCTTATACCGACGCTTATACCGACGCTTATACCGGCGGCTACGGGCAACACCGATGATCCATTTAAAACGGTCATACCGATGGTCACTTGACCGTCGGTATCTCTTAGTCAGATTTTCCGAGGGCTATACCGACGCCGACTATGACCGTCGGTATATGCAACGTCATATGCCCCTCATATGTTGTAGTGAAAACACATCAGTTCATAATGAAGCACAATACATAGTCTTGCATATAATGATTATTCATAATGCTCATAGGACTTATTAAGATAGATTATATAAAGGGAATTCAAATGAGGATTTGGAGGGATCAAATGAGAATGCGAATACACATCTCTACCTTCACATCGTGCAAGTACTCAAGAGAAAGGTCAATCAAAATAATAAATCACATAAAACATTTTTCTAAGAGGTTAAAGTTCATTCCTTTTTTGAGAAAGTTTTTAATTTTTCTGTTCTTGAGTTAGAGTATTAGAATCCTTCCGACACCGTGCTCTATTACTAAGAACATTCTCTCAGATGTGTTATCTAGATAGAAAACTTTGCTTGGTATCTCAAGATCTTTGAACTCGTAGATGGTGACTCCACCTATTTTGCTAAGTTGTTTTGTCTTGAATCTCTAAAACACTTCCTCTATTTTTCTATTCAAGAAATATTTCTATGCTTTTGTTGTCTTGGGGAACCCACTCCGGCATTATCACTCTAGTCAAGATGGATTTTCCTCGAGGACTCTTGGGTTCTCATCCTAAGTCTCCTATCTCATTCTTGGGAATTACATTTCCAAACTCATCTGTCCTATTTGGTAAGCTAGTGACCACATACATGGTTCCTTGCTTATCAATATAAGGACCATCTTCGAACTTGACCACTGGGTATTCAAGTCCAAAGGGTTGATCAAGATTTTTGATTTGGACAACTGATCATCTCAAACCATCCTCATAGATGCATGAACCTAATCGGTGTTGGGTGTGTGTAAAAGTGCAAGAGACACACAAGAAGCACACACGAGGAGCACAAATGCAACAAGACACATGGAGAAGACAATGGTTGGAATAACTCTCTCTATTGATGATGAACTGAACTAAAGTAAGAGCTAAATAATATCCCTAAGTACAAAGTACCGCAACATATGAGTGAATCAAGTATGTGGTAACATGGGGAAAAAACCTCTAGCTAGCTCTAGAGTAAAAAATGCCCATGTATAGGGAAAAGGTTCACATCAAAGCTACTCAAGGAACACATAAGTGTAACAAAGCCCCCTGAATGATGTGAACACATACATGGAGTGACAAAGCAGCCCCCACAAGGTAATAAGCCTAAAGATTTGTGAAAAGCTTCAAACTTTTCCCGTGGAAGAGCTTTGGTGAATATGTCTGCCACATTATCTTGTGTAGGCACATATACCAAATCAATATCTCCTGCATGAAGGTGCTCTCTCACATAGTGATAATGCACCTCAATATGTTTGGTCCATGCATGAAACACTGGGTTTTGTGCAACAGCCAAAGCACTCTGACTATCAGTGAGAATATGCGTAGCAACATCAATCTCCATGCAAAGATCCATCAATAGACGTCTCAACCATATACACTCCACTATGGTTGGGAAAAATACCTTGTACTCAGCTTCACAACTCAATGTCACCACTGTAGGTTGCTTCTTACTCGACCAAGATATGCATGAGTCTCCAATGAAAAAGCAATTACCACTAGTGGACATGCGAGTATCATAACAACTATCCCAATCACTATCTGTAAAAGTATGCAAGCATGGTTGGATATCTCTTCCATAAAAGAGACCTAATCTCAAAGTGCCTTTGAGATATCTAAACACACAACTCACTGCTTTCCAATGCTTAGTGCTAGGGCTATGCATGAATCGACTCAACTAGGAAACTCTATACTGTATATCCGGCCTTGTGTTGCATGCATATATAAGACATTCTACAGCTTGCTAATAAAGAGAAGTGTCAAATGCATCATTGGAATCCTCAACTGAGAACCCGAATCCTATCTCAACTGGTGTGGAAACTGGCTTGCAATCCTCAAAGTCAAAACACTGAAGTATGGATGCCAAGATAATAGCTCAAAAGAACAATATCAATGACATCAAAAGTATGTTGCAAATCAGCCATAAGAATGTCAAGTTTTGCATCACATGGCCAATCAAGAGTATGTCATCGACATAAAGAACAAGCACTGTAAGATCAGCCCCATCTCTGCATACATAGAGTGTGGGTTGAATTGAACTACATGTGAAGCCAAGAGCAACCAAGTACTTATGGATTTTGTCATACCATCCACGTGGAGCTTGCTTGAGACCATACAAGGCTTTATGCAAGTGACAAACCATATGCTCTTTCCCTTTCATAGCAAATCCAAGAGGTTGCTTCACATAGACCTCTTCTTGCAAATCACCATTCGACAAAGCTATTTTTATGTCCAACTGATGCACTTTCCAACCTCGATGGGCAGCCAATGCAATCACGATACAAATGGTAGTCATGCGTGAAGTAGGTGCAAAAGTTTCCTCATAGTCAATGCCATATTGTTGTGTATATCCTTTAGCAACAAATCTAGCTTTGTAGCAATCAATGCTACCATCAGACTTTCTCTTAATCTTGTAAACCAAGTACCATTCGTGTGTATGGAATCCATTTTTGATTGCATAGCACTCATCCATTGTGGAACGTCACATGCATCTTCAAAAGAAAGTGGCTCTTCATTACATGCTATTGCAATAAGAGAATAATCCACAACATTACTTGATGCATGGTGAGAGCTTGATCTTGTTCTACAAAGTAAAGGTGCACTCAATTTGATGTCCTACAAAGTTTGTTTCAGCCACTTTGGCATAGTTTGTGCACTCTTGATAGAGATGCGTTCATTATGTAATACATCATCAACATGTACATCATGCGTGGGCTGAATTTCATGCTCATTTTCAGCCATAGTTTGAAACAAATGTTCAGCCATACGTGGCTTGAAATTTCCAATAGTTTTGATAATTTTTGGCTAAAAAGTTTCACCCATATTTGGCTGGAAATTCTCTACATTTTTAGCCCTATTTGACTAGAAATTTTCAGCCCTTTGAGCCTTAGTTGGCTGGTCTACATGGATATAGTCAAACACACCATTTTGGAACAAAGGCATGAGTGTATCAAACACGTCTCGAGAGCTAACTGTTGGCTATTTTTTGCATTCAAGTAGAGGGAAAACTGAATTTTCAGCAAATACAACATCTCGACTCACAATAATTGTGTTTGTCAATGGATGATACAAATGATATCCATTACTTTCAGCACTATAACCAACAAATATACATTTCTTTGCCTTGTCATCAAGTTTGTGATGTTGTTGTGATGGCACAAGAGCATATGCCAAACAACCAAACACGTGCATATGACTAACCATGGGCTTATGTCCATTCCAAGCCTCATAAGGAGTGATGACTCTCAATGCTTTTGTAGGGTAGCGATTCAATACATAGTTTGCACACATGACCGCTTCCATCCAAAACTTATCAAGAAGGTGCTTTGCTTTAACAATACATCGTGCCATTTCAAGTAGAGTTCCATTTTTACACTCGGCAACACCATTTTGCTGAGGTGTATATGGCACTGTACATTGGTGTGAAATACCTCTTTCACGAAGAAAACCATTAAACTCATGCGACATGTATTCACCACCACAATCTGTGCATAGAGTCAAAAATTTTTGTGAAGAAAAAATTTCAACCATAGCTAAAAATGCTTTGAAGCAAGAAAATACCTCATTCTTTGCGTTATGGTGAGTAGCATCATCAATGAAGGTAACAAAATATACCTGCTTCCCAAAAGATGAAGTCTTGACGGCACCACATACATCACTATGAACAAGCTCCTTGTAGTGTGTGTATGAATATCTTTTGGAAAAGAAGCACGATGCATTTTTCCAAGAATGCAACCTTCACATGCATGCTTTTCAATGCATTCAAGTGTTGGCAAACCAATAACCATGTCCTTCTTTTGCAAGTAAAGAAAACTATTGAAGTTCAAGGGACCAAAACGAGCATGCCAAAGCTCCATTTTAGCCATGGAAGTAGTATGAGCAACTAAGGCATTCGAGGCATCCCTCTTGTATGTATCCATGCAATACAAACCATTACATAATGTACCGGATATCACAATAATATCTCCATCGTTGAAATCATGAACCATATACTTATCATCAACAAAGTGTACATGAAGTCCAACTTTGGCAATCAATGGAACTAAAATTAAGTTCTTCTTGATATTGGGTACATACTATGCATTTTTCAAGAGAATCACACCTCCATTTGCAGCTGTAAGCTCAATTTCTCCTACTCCAATGGTAGGATAAGAGGCATTGTTTGCACACACCACATGTCCTCCTTTGGGTGCATCTTTCAAAGATGCAAGAAATCTCTTGCATGATGTTATGTGCTTTGAAGCACCACTATCAAAGAACCAATCCAAGTTAGCCTCACTCATAACCATACATTTAGAATGCAAATAGTCATCATAATGGCATGTAACAACACATGCCCAAAAATCTTGAGCCATGTTAGCTTCATCATTCTTTGCATTTGTTGAATTTTGAGCAATAGACATGTCAGATTCCTTCTTCTTTTCATTGCGTTTAGCAAGCTTTCTACACTCATCAATAGTATGAACAACCTTTTTTACAATATTTGCATCTCTTCTTCTTTTGCAAATCACCATCATTAGAGGAATGAAAGGAAGAAGAAGGTTGAGGCTTTGGTTTTGATGAACCCAAAGCTGAACCATACTTGCTTTTCCCCTTTTGTGAGATAGCAGTGCTTGCTTTCCCTCAATCAAACCACTCCTATTCACTCTAGATTGCTCTTCTTGCAAGAGAAGAGACAAAACCTCATCAAATGCATACATATTGGGATTCCCTTTTGCAACCAAATGGAGTGTAGTAGCAAAGCTTTGAAAAGATTTTGGTAATCCTTTTAACAATGTAGAAATGAGTGATGCATATGGAATAATCTCATCTATGTTTGCCAGTTGTTCTTTCAAGTTCTTGATGCATGTCACATACACATCCACCAACTCATTTTCATCCATACATGCATCCTCAAGTTGCTTCCTCAAGTATGCAAGACGTGCTTCATTACACACGACATACAAAGAAGCAAAGTGTCGATGTAGAACATGACCGAATGTGTGGAACTATATGATGCTTCATAAAAACCGCAATCAATGCATGAGCTTGAGCATCTTTTTGATCCCATCTAAGCTGATACTTTGTAGGTGGAGAAGGAGAAACCACTGTACTTGAAGAAGAAGCTCCATCTGTGACAATAGACTGTGAAGTAGAAGAACCTGTGGGTCTTCGATCTACATCTGCGACTATGTTCCAAAGTTGTTTTGCAATAAGAACATGCTTCATCATGTAAGACCACATCGAATAGTTGGTCGCATCAAGCTTATCTTCACTATGAAGCATGCCAAACAAGTCATTGCTATTGCACTGTTAAAAGTGCATGCACGCCGCGATGCAAAAAACCAAAACTTGAGAAGGAGCTGAACTTAATCTGATACCACTGTTGGGTGTGTGTAGAAGTGCAAGAGACATAGGAGAAGCACACACAAGGAGCACAAACACAGCAAGACACACAGAGATAACAATGGTTGGAATAGCTCTCTCTATTGATGATGAATTGAACTGAAGTAAGCGCTGAATAAAATCCCTAAGTACAAAGTACCACCACATATGTATGGTGGTACTTTGTACGAGCACACACAAGGAGCACAAACACAGCAAGACACACAAAGATAACAATGGTTGGAATAGCTCTCTCTATTGATGATGAAGTGAACTGAAGTAAGCGCTGAATAATATCCCTAAGTACAAATTATGTGCTAACATGGGGAGAAAACTTCTAGCCAGCACTAGAGTAAAAAATGCCCATGTATAGGGAAAAGGTTCACATCAAAACTACTCAAGGAACACATAAGTGTAACAATCGATTGGTCCTGATATACTCCAATTGCATCATATAGGGACCTTCTTATGTCTATAAATAGGAAATGCTTTAGGTATGTATGGGTCTCTCCATGCTAAAAGACATTTTTGAATCACTTGTTTCTAAACTTAATAGGGATAATCACTAAGTTGTTGTGCCCATGGCCTAGCTATGTGATTAACACTAGCTTAAGATGATCTGATGCTTTGTCTATCCCGACCTAGGTGTCTACCTAATCTAAGGTTCATAAGCCTTCGTTAAGAGTCTAGATTTTTTTTGAGTACACTTCATTGTTAAGAATTGACTAAGGGGGTTAAGAGTGCTTAGAACCTCAAGTTGCTTCTCCCTTGATCACACTTGAATGCTAAGGACATGCATTCCCAAGCTTGCACTCCACTTGCCACCTTGTTTTGACACCCTTGAATGGCTCTCAATGGATTTTTAAAAGTCCCAAGTTTAGATCAAGCTTTAACTCTAATTTATTTGACATACACTTTTGATTGAAGCATTTTAAAGACCCATTTCCCCCCTTGTATTATTGAAAAATCCTATAGAGTCCCCTTGGCTTCCTAATCCCACTTGAAGGTCAACTTAAAATTAGCCTATGTAAAAACAAAAAAACATTATTTGCTATGTGGGATTCAAAATGAGCTTTCCAATGCACTCTAAAGCTCAAAAAATAGATTTTGGATGAAAAAGTTATGTCAAATCAGACTCCTCGGGGTCAAAACAGGCAAACAAGAAGTTGTGAGAAAATCGTGATTTTGACTGAAAATTGCGATCTTGAAAAATTCCAGAAATCACGATCTTGACTCAGAATCGCGATGTTGAGACACCTTAAAAACACGATCTTGACTAAGAATCGCGATGCTGAGATACTTTGGAAAACATGATCTTGACTGAGAATCGCAATGTTGAGGTAACTTGAAATTCATGATTTTGAGACACCTTGAAAATCGCAATTTTGACTAAGAATTACGTTTTTGAGAATGACTTGAAAATCACATTTTGGCTGAAAATCACGTTTTTGACAATGAACTGAAAACCACGATTTTGAGAATGACTTGAAAATCTCGTTTTGCCTGATGATTGCATTTTTAACAATGAGCTGAAAATCATGATTTTGAGAATGATCTAAAAATCACATTTTGCCTGAAGATCGTGTTTTTGATGAATTGAAAATCGCGATTTTGAGAATGACTTGAAAATTGTGTTTTGGTGAAGATCGCATTTTCGACAATGAGTTGAAAACCATGATTTTGAGAATGACCTAAAAATCACATTTTCTTGAAGGTTGTGTGTTTTGAAGATGGTTTGAAAATCGCGATTTTAAGAATTACCTAAAAATCATGTTTTCCTGAAGATTGCATTTTTTGAAAATCACCTCAAAATCATGATTTTGAGAATGACTTGAAAATTGTGTTTTGCCTGAAGATTGCATTTTTGATAATGAGTTAAAAGTCACAATTTTGAGAATGATATGAAAATTGCGTTTTCCTGAAGATCACGTTTTTGAAGATGGCCTGAAAATTCCCACAAAATCGTGTTTTTTTGAGATTTTTGGCAAGAACTTCAACTTTTAGTGCTGAGGCATGTGTATGGTGCAAAGGATCCTGAAAATCACAAAAGCTTGCACACACCAACACTTTCTCTCCCACTCTCTCTCTCTCTTGCACACCCACGAATGAAAAATGAGGTGAAAATGGGGGATATACAGTGATAATGTTTTTTTTTTGTGAATATGAAGATGGAAGAAGATGGTGATGATAATGATGATGATGAAGATGAAGATGAAGAAAAAAATCAGAAAATAAATAGAAAATGACTATCTTTTACCTTCCAACATCGCAAATCTATGATCTTACCATCACAATGCTCGTCCTCGAGCAATGCTCCTCGGCAACGACACCAAAATTTGGGGTAGCCCAAGTGTAAGCACCACCTCCTTGTCAATCTACGAAGACATGAGGAGTATATGAAGATCATGAGCAATTGTGGTGAGCAAATGTGAGTGACAAACACATACATGCATACACACACACACACACAAGGCAAGCTAACAAAGATAGGAACAATGGAAGCTCTCAATTAAAAAAGAATTCTCTTACAAAAGCTTCAATATTTACCAAGCGAATCTAAAAAATGAGCTCTCTAGATCTTTTTATAGTATTTTTGACTAGTTTTGGCTCTATGTAGACCTAGTGTCCAACATAATAAAAAATTAGGTTCTCGGGCTTATTTGAGGGCTCAAATGGAGTCCAAAAATTATGAAAATTTGGATGTAGATATTTCAAATACCCCTCAAGCTCGAGGACTCCTTGGTTTGAACAAAATGGAGTTGCAAAAATATGAAATGATATTTACAATGGTTTTTAGTGTTCAAAATCATTGTTTTATAGAGGTTTCTTTTAAAAATTTAACATATGATTCTTGGAGCTCCCTACAAGCTCCCTCTTCTTGATGCATTCCCCCACCTTGTGCTTGACCTTGAGTGCTGACACCAAGTAATTGGGATGAGAAACTTCCTTTACTACAATTTGCATATAATAACACAACACATACTGCTACTCGACGTGCACCATATGAAATTGTTTATGGTAAAAAGATTCCCACTTCCATGTCTATCACTCAAACTGATATCCCTATGGCTCATTCTTTTGCATAAAATCATATTTCTATACTTCATGAGGTTCATGAGCACATTAAAAAGAGTTAAGAATGTTACATGCATAATGCTAATAAGAAACAAGTAGCTAAACAATTTAATGAAAATGACTTTGTATGGTTACAAACAATTAAAAGATGTTTGAAAAATATTTCTTAACATCCTAAGTTAAACTTACACTACGTTATTATGGAACTTTTTGTATTATTCAAAAAATTAATGAGAATGCTTTTAGATTAGACATACCTTCTCATTGGAATATACATAATTCGTTTCATATTATTTTATTGAAATCTTCAAAGGAACTTTACCACTTATTCCTATTTTAGATGATCCTCCTTTACTAGAAGAGGGAGCTAAAATTTTAATTCCAAAGAAAATACTTGATAATGATGTTACTACTACACACAATGGTAAGCAATATCATAGATATTTAGTAAAATATAAAAATCACTCACTTGGAGAATCTCAATGGATTCATAAGACATCATTGACTACACATTATGATCATTTGATTTTTGCATATCATTCACAATCACATTAAATTCGTGTTTTCCAATTCCATGCATGTGTTTTTACATGGAACATGCTTATGATTGTTTTGTGATGGGACATGTGACTGACCATCCATGTCTATTTTATTTTTATCAATTGAGATAAGTTGCTCGTCAAGTGAGAGGCATGTTATATTTTATGGAATAATGGAATGCTATGTGGATTTTAATGTCTTGAGGTTTTTAATGTGATTTGTGTTCTGATTTAGCAGGTGAAGACTCATGAGGGTGTGAAGATGGGTGGACTTATTCAGATATCTTGAAGATAGTTAAAACATAGTATTTTAGATATTCTTTATAAAAATAATAGATCTCTTTAGAAAGACACATTTTTGTAAAAATAGTAGATTGCTTGAAAAACAATGATTTTGTGAATAAAGTAGAATTGAACTACATGTGAAGCCAAGAGCAACCAAGTACTTATGGATTTTGTCATACCATCCACGAGCTTGCTTGAGACCATACAAGGCTTTATGCAAGTGAAAAACCATATGCTCTTTCCCTTTGATAGCAAATCCAAGAGGTTGCTTCACATAGACCTCTTCTTGCAAATCACCATTCGACAAAGCTATTTTTATGTCCAACTGATGCACTTTCCAACCTCGATGGGCAGCCAATGCAACCACGATACAAATGGTAGTCATGCGTGAAGTAGGTGCAAAAGTTTCCTCATAGTCAATGCCATATTGTTGTGTATATCCTTTAGCAACAAATCTAGCTTTGTAGCAATCAATGCTACCATCAGACTTTCTCTTAATCTTGTAAACCAAGTACCATTCGTGTGTATGGAATCCATTTTTGATTGCATAGCACTCATCCATTGTGGAACGTCACATGCATCTTCAAAAGAAAGTGGCTCTTCATTACATGCTATTGCAATAAGAGAATAATCCACAACATTACTTGATGCATGGTGAGAGCTTGATCTTGTCTACAAAGTAAAGGTGCACTCAATTTGATGTCCTACAAAGTTTGTTTCAGCCACTTTGGCATAGTTTGTGCACTCTTGATAGAGATGCGTTCATTATGTAATACATCATCAACATGTACATCATGCGTGGGCTGAATTTCATGCTCATTTTCAGCCATAGTTTGAAACAAATGTTCAGCCATACGTGGCTTGAAATTTCCAATAGTTTTGATAATTTTTGGCTAAAAATTTTCACCCATATTTGGCTGGAAATTCTCTACATTTTTAGCCCTATTTGACTAGAAATTTTCAGCCCTTTGAGCCTTAGTTGGCTGGTCTACATGGATATAGTCAAACACACCATTTTGGAACAAAGGCATGAGTGTATCAAACACGTCTCGAGAGCTAACTGTTGGCTATTTTTTGCATTCAAGTAGAGGGAAAATTGAATTTTCAGCAAATACAACATCTCGACTCACAATAATTGTGTTTGTCAATGGATGATACAAATGATATCCATTACTTTCAGCACTATAACCAACAAATATACATTTCTTTGCCTTGTCATCAAGTTTGTGATGTTGTTGTGATGGCACAAGAGCATATGCCAAACAACCAAACACGTGCATATGACTAACCATGGGCTTATGTCCATTCCAAGCCTCATAAGGAGTGATGACTCTCAATGCTTTTGTAGGGTAGCGATTCAATACATAGTTTGCACACATGACCGCTTCCATCCAAAACTTATCAAGAAGGTGCTTTGCTTTAACAATACATCGTGCCATTTCAAGTAGAGTTCCATTTTTACACTCGGCAACACCATTTTGCTGAGGTGTATATGGCACTGTACATTGGTGTGAAATACCTCTTTCACGAAGAAAACCATTAAACTCATGCGACATGTATTCACCACCACAATCTGTGCATAGAGTCAAAAATTTTTGTGAAGAAAAAATTTCAACCATAGCTAAAAATGCTTTGAAGCAAGAAAATACCTCATTCTTTGCGTTATGGTGAGTAGCATCATCAATGAAGGTAACAAAATATACCTGCTTCCCAAAAGATGAAGTCTTGACGGCACCACATACATCACTATGAACAAGCTCCTTGTAGTGTGTGTATGAATATCTTTTGGAAAAGAAGCACGATGCATTTTTCCAAGAATGCAACCTTCACATGCATGCTTTTCAATGCATTCAAGTGTTGGCAAACCAATAACCATGTCCTTCTTTTGCAAGTAAAGAAAACTATTGAAGTTCAAGGGACCAAAACGAGCATGCCAAAGCTCCATTTTAGCCATGGAAGTAGTATGAGCAACTAAGGCATTCGAGGCATCCCTCTTGTATGTATCCATGCAATACAAACCATTACATAATGTACCGGATATCACAATAATATCTCCATCGTTGAAATCATGAACCATATACTTATCATCAACAAAGTGTACATGAAGTCCAACTTTGGCAATCAATGGAACTAAAATTAAGTTCTTCTTGATATTGGGTACATACTATGCATTTTTCAAGAGAATCACACCTCCATTTGCAGCTGTAAGCTCAATTTCTCCTACTCCAATGGTAGGATAAGAGGCATTGTTTGCACACACCACATGTCCTCCTTTGGGTGCATCTTTCAAAGATGCAAGAAATCTCTTGCATGATGTTATGTGCTTTGAAGCACCACTATCAAAGAACCAATCCAAGTTAGCCTCACTCATAACCATACATTTAGAATGCAAATAGTCATCATAATGGCATGTAACAACACATGCCCAAAAATCTTGAGCCATGTTAGCTTCATCATTCTTTGCATTTGTTGAATTTTGAGCAATAGACATGTCAGATTCCTTCTTCTTTTCATTGCGTTTAGCAAGCTTTCTACACTCATCAATAGTATGAACAACCTTTTTTACAATATTTGCATCTCTTCTTCTTTTGCAAATCACCATCATTAGAGGAATGAAAGGAAGAAGAAGGTTGAGGCTTTGGTTTTGATGAACCCAAAGCTGAACCATACTTGCTTTTCCCCTTTTGTGAGATAGCAGTGCTTGCTTTCCCTCAATCAAACCACTCCTATTCACTCTAGATTGCTCTTCTTGCAAGAGAAGAGACAGAACCTCATCAAATGCATACATATTGGGATTCCCTTTTGCAACCAAATGGAGTGTAGTAGCAAAGCTTTGAAAAGTTTTTGGTAATCCTTTTAACAATGTAGAAATGAGTGATGCATCTGGAATAATCTCATCTATGTTTGCCAATTGTTCTTTCAAGTTCTTGATGCATGTCACATACACATCCACCAACTCATTTTCATCCATACATGCATCCTCAAGTTGCTTCCTCAAGTATGCAAGACGTGCTTCATTACACACGACATACAAAGAAGCAAAGTGTCGATGTAGAACATGACCGAATGTGTGGAACTATATGATGCTTCATAAAAACCGCAATCAATGCATGAGCTTGAGCATCTTTTTGATCCCATCTAAGCTGATACTTTGTAGGTGGAGAAGGAGAAACCACTGTACTTGAAGAAGAAGCTCCATCTGTGACAATAGACTGTGAAGTAGAAGAACCTGTGGGTCTTCGATCTACATCTGCGACTATGTTCCAAAGTTGTTTTGCAATAAGAACATGCTTCATCATGTAAGACCACATCGAATAGTTGGTCGCATCAAGCTTATCTTCACTATGAAGCATGCCAAACAAGTCATTGCTATTGCACTGTTAAAAGTGCATGCACGCCGCGATGCAAAAAACCAAAACTTGAGAAGGAGCTGAACTTAATGTGATACCACTGTTGGGTGTGTGTAGAAGTGCAAGAGACATAGGAGAAGCACACACAAGGAGCACAAACACAGCAAGACACACAGAGATAACAATGGTTGGAATAGCTCTCTCTATTGATGATGAATTGAACTGAAGTAAGCACTGAATAAAATCCCTAAGTACAAAGTACCACCACATATGTATGGTGGTACTTTGTAAGAGCACACACAAGGAGCACAAACACAGCAAGACACACAAAGATAACAATGGTTGGAATAGCTCTCTCTATTGATGATGAAGTGAACTGAAGTAAGCGCTGAATAATATCCCTAAGTACAAATTATGTGCTAACATGGGGAGAAAACTTCTAGCCAGCACTAGAGTAAAAAATGCCCATGTATAGGGAAAAGGTTCACATCAAAACTACTCAAGGAACACATAAGTGTAACAATCGATTGGTCCTAATATACTCCAATTGCATCATATAGGGACCTTCTTATGTCTATAAATAGGAAATGCTTTAGGTATGTATGGGTCTCTCCATGCTAAAAGACATTTTTGAATCACTTGTTTCTAAACTTAATAGGGATAATCACTAAGTTGTTGTGCCCATGGCCTAGCTATGTGATTAACACTAGCTTAAGATGATCTGATGCTTTGTCTATCCCGACCTAGGTGTCTACCTAATCTAAGGTTCATAAGCCTTCGTTAAGAGTCTAGATTTTTTTGAGTACACTTCATTGTTAAGAATTGACTAAGGGGGTTAAGAGTGCTTAGAACCTCAAGTTGCTTCTCCCTTGATCACATTTGAATGCTCAGGACATGCATTCCCAAGCTTGCACTCCACTTGCCACCTTGTTTTGACACCCTTGAATGGCTCTCAATGGATTTTTAAAAGTCCCAAGTTTAGATCAAGCTTTAACTCTAATTTATTTGACATACACTTTTGATTGAAGCATTTTAAAGACCCATTTCCCCCCTTGTATTATTGAAAAATCCTATAGAGTCCCCTTGGCTTCCTAATCCCACTTGAAGGTCAACTTAAAATTAGCCTATGTAAAAACAAAAAAACATTATTTGCTATGTGGGATTCAAAATGAGCTTTCCAATGCACTCTAAAGCTCAAAAAATAGATTTTGGATGAAAAAGTTATGTCAAATCAGACTCCTCGGGGTCAAAACAGGCAAACAAGAAGTTGTGAGAAAATCGTGATTTTGACTGAAAATTGCGATCTTGAAAAATTCCAGAAATCACGATCTTGACTCAGAATCGCGATGTTGAGACACCTTAAAAACACGATCTTGACTAAGAATCGCGATGCTGAGATACTTTGGAAAACATGAGCTTGACTGAGAATCGCAATGTTGAGGTAACTTGAAATTCATGATTTTGAGACACCTTGAAAATCGCAATTTTGACTAAGAATTACGTTTTTGAGAATGACTTGAAAATCACATTTTGCCTGAAAATCACGTTTTTGACAATGAACTGAAAACCACGATTTTGAGAATGACTTGAAAATCTCGTTTTGCCTGATGATCGCATTTTTAATAATGAGCTGAAAATCATGATTTTGAGAATGATCTAAAAATCACATTTTCCCTGAAGATCGTGTTTTTGATGAATTGAAAATCGCGATTTTGAGAATGACTTGAAAATTGTGTTTTGGTGAAGATCGCATTTTCGACAATGAGTTGAAAACCATGATTTTGAGAATGACCTAAAAATCACATTTTCTTGAAGGTTGTGTGTTTTGAAGATGGTTTGAAAATCGCGATTTTAAGAATTACCTAAAAATCATGTTTTCCTGAAGATTGCATTTTTTGAAAATCACCTCAAAATCATGATTTTGAGAATGACTTGAAAATTGTGTTTTGCCTGAAGATTGCATTTTTGATAATGAGTTAAAAGTCACAATTTTGAGAATGATATGAAAATTGCGTTTTCCTGAAGATCGCGTTTTTGAAGATGGCCTGAAAATTCCCACAAAATCGTGTTTTTTTGAGATTTTTGGCAAGAACTTCAACTTTTAGTGCTGAGGCATGTGTATGGTGCAAAGGATCCTGAAAATCACAAAAGCTTGCACACACCAACACTTTCTCTCCCACTCTCTCTCTCTCTTGCACACCCACGAATGAAAAATGAGGTGAAAATGGGGGATATACAGTGATAATGTTTTTTTTTGTGAATATGAAGATGGAAGAAGATGGTGATGATAATGATGATGATGAAGATGAAGATGCAGAAAAAAATCAGAAAATAAATAGAAAATGACTATCTTTTACCTTCCAACATCGCAAATCTATGATCTTACCATCACAATGCTCGTCCTCGAGCAATGCTCCTCGGCAACGACACCAAAATTTGGGGTAGCCCAAGTGTAAGCACCACCTCCTTGTCAATCTACGAAGACATGAGGAGTATATGAAGATCATGAGCAATTGTGGTGAGCAAATGTGAGTGACAAACACATACATGCATACACACACACACACACAAGGCAAGCTAACAAAGATAGGAACAATGGAAGCTCTCAATTAAAAAAGAATTCTCTTACAAAAGCTTCAATATTTACCAAGCGAATCTAAAAAATGAGCTCTCTAGATCTTTTTATAGTATTTTTGACTAGTTTTGGCTCTGTGTAGACCTAGTGTCCAACATAATAAAAAATTAGGTTCTCGGGCTTATTTGAGGGCTCAAATGGAGTCCAAAAATTATGAAAATTTGGATGTAGATATTTCAAATACCCCTCAAGCTCGAGGACTCCTTGGTTTGAACAAAATGGAGTTGCGAAAATATGAAATGATATTTACAATGGTTTTTAGTGTTCAAAATCATTGTTTTATAGAGGTTTCTTTTAAAAATTTAACATATGATTCTTGGAGCTCCCTACAAGCTCCCTCTTCTTGATGCATTCCCCCACCTTGTGCTTGACCTTGAGTGCTGACACCAAGTAATTGGGATGAGAAACTTCCTTTACTACAATTTGCATATAATAACACAACACATACTGCTACTGGACGTGCACCATATGAAATTGTTTATGGTAAAAAGATTCCCACTTCCATGTCTATCACTCAAACTGATATCCCTATGGCTCATTCTTTTGCATAAAATCATATTTCTATACTTCATGAGGTTCATGAGCACATTAAAAAGAGTCAAGAATGTTACATGCATAATGCTAATAAGAAACAAGTAGCTAAACAATTTCATGAAAATGACTTTGTATGGTTACAAACAATTAAAAGATGTTTGAAAAATATTTCTTAACATCCTAAGTTAAACTTACACCACGTTATTATGGAACTTTTTGTATTATTCAAAAAATTAATGAGAATGCTTTTAGATTAGACATACCTTCTCATTGGAATATACATAATTCGTTTCATATTATTTTATTGAAATCTTCAAAGGAACTTTACCACTCATTCCTATTTTAGATGATCCTCCTTTACTAGAAGAGGGAGCTAAAATTTTAATTCCAAAGAAAATACTTGATAATGATGTTACTACTACACACAATGGTAAGCAATATCATAGATATTTAGTAAAATATAAAAATCACTCACTTGGAGAATCTCAATGGATTCATAAGACATCATTGACTACACATTATGATCATTTGATTTTTGCATATCATTCACAATCACATTAAATTCGTGTTTTCCAATTCCATGCATGTGTTTTTACATGGAACATGCTTATGATTGTTTTGTGATGGGACATGTGACTGGCCATCCATGTCTATTTTATTTTTATCAATTGAGATAAGTTGCTCGTCAAGGGAGAGGCATGTTATATTTTATGGAATAATGGAATGCTATGTGGATTTTAATGTCTTGAGGTTTTTAATGTGATTTGTGTTCTGATTTAGTAGGTGAAGACTCATGAGGGTGTGAAGATGGGTGGACTTATTTAGATATCTTGAAGATAGTTAAAACATAGTATTTTAGATATTCTTTATAAAAATAATAGATCTCTTTAGAAAGACACATTTTTGTAAAAATAGTAGATTGCTTGAAAAACAATGATTTTGTGAATAACGTAGATTTTCATAAACACATGCTTTTTGAAGCATCACCCTCATCTATCCTCTATTTAGGATGTAATGAGAAATATGTATAAATACACATACTCTGATAGACTTGTCCATCAGAGTATGTGGGGGGAGATTGTACCCAATCTTGTGTTGAGTCTCTCGTCTCTTTTTATTCTGTTTATGCTTTTGTTGAAGTATTTCAATGGTGATGCACTATAGTGCACTCTCCTTCTGGAGTGCTCCATGATGATATCCTCGATGTAGAAAACTGAGCTCCAAGCACCACACACGGTACTTCGTACAAAGGTTGTAGATTACACAAAAATACACAATACATAGGGATTGTGAACAAAAACTTCTTAGGTGTTACAAATGCGATCGAATTTACAATCTATGGCTGACCAGACCACTATATGTTCTATTAAAGAACATATACAAAAGTGTCCAGTGGCCATTTGGCCTTTCACATGGACACTAATAGTAACAATGTCCCACTAAAAGCCAATATGACCAAAGTAAACATGGGAGAAAAACTGAAGAATGATAAAGAATACTTGAGTATAAGTATATAAGCTATATCTCCCACCTGATGGGCATGTTACACAGTATAAAAGTGATGTTGTAAGATCAGGAATCAAGTAACCCCCATCAATTGACAACAGTGTCGAAAGCTATCCTATGGTAGAGCTTTAGTCAAAGCATCTGCAACATTATCTCGAGTACAAAACTTCTCAAGAATAATGTGCTCAATGGCTAAGCAATCTCTAATGAAGTGATGCATCACCTCAATGTGCTTGGTCTTTGCATGATAGACCGGATTCTTAGCCAAAGTAATGGCACTCTGACTATCACTAAGCAAATGAGGTACATGCTGAGGTAGAACCATATCACAAGATAGATGAGAAAGCCACAATGATTCCTTACATGCCTCACTTGTTGCAACATATTCTGCTTCTGTGGTGAAAACAGTTGTACATTCTTGAAGATGAGGTCTCCAAGAGACAACACCTCCAGCAAAATGAAAAATGTACCTTGATGTAGACTTACGATTGTCTAAAAAATCAGCATAGTCAGAATCTATGTAACCAATAATGGATGCTTTCCCTCTACCTAAACATAGATACTTGTCCTTAGTGCCATGCAAATATCTCAAAATCATCTTGACCACTTCCCAATGTTTTTTCTCAGATTAGACATATATCTGCTCCCACTACAAATGCAATGTGTGGTCTCGTAGCTAGCATAACATACATGAGACTACGAAGAACACACTGATAAGGAATTTTGGTCATGAATTCCTTTTCCTCATCTGATTTGGGGCAATCATCCTTGCTCAATTTCACATATGTGGGTAAAGGTGTTCTCATTGCCTTTCCACCCTGCATATTGAACATGTGAAGTACTTTGGATATGTACTCACTTTGAGACAAGTATATGCATCTTTTACTCCCATCACGAGTAATGTGTATGCCAAGAATATGTTTGGCATCCCCCAAATCCTTCAACTCAAATGTTTGAATCAACTTCTTCTTGAGAAGTGACAAGTCATAAGAGGACTTCTGAACAATCAACATAACATCAACATAAATTAATATCAAGCATATCAAGTTGCCATCTGAGCATCTCTTTGTGTAGAGATAATGATCCTCATTGCTTTGAGAATAGCCTTGAGACTTCATAAAATCATCAAACTTTTGGTACCATTGTCTAGGGGACTGTTTAAGTCCATATAAACTCTTCTTGAGCTTACAAAGTAGATTTCCTTTGCCAGAAACTACATAACCCTCTAGTTGTCCCATATAGATCTCATCTGTAAGATCTTCATGCAAGAAAGCAGTTTTCACATCCATTTGGACTAGCTCTAAGTCCTCCATTGCAACGAATCCAAGCAACATCCGTAGGGTAGTCATCTTGACCACTCGAGAGAAGATTTCCTCGAAATCAACACCATGTTGTTGCTTAAAACTCTTTGCAACAACTCGTGCTTTATACTTTGGAGAAACACTATTTGATGTGAATTTCAGCTTATATATCCATTTGCATGGTAAAGCTTTCCTGCCCTTTGGCAAAGGTACTAAATCCCAAGTACCATTCTTATGAATAGAATCCAACTCACTCTTCATGGCATGCTCCCACTTGATATGATCCGTTGTCTTCATAGCCTCTTTGTAGCAAGAAGGGTCACCAACATCTATTAACATAAGAAAATCCAACTTTGGAACATATCTATCAGGTGGATGTGAGACATGTGTAGAGTGTCTGAATGGTTGTTGAACAAGAACATTTGCAGACTGATCTGATCAGACATTCTCTTGAACATCCCTATGTGCAACATTTTTATGCATGCTAAGTAGAGGACTAGTATCCTCAAACACCACTCTTCTCACTTCAACCTCCTTAATGGGCTGTTTATGCATCTTAGACTCATTCAAAATGACATCACTACTTCTGATCACTGACCGTGTTTCAGGATCCCATAAGCGATATACAAAATTTCCTTCTCGACCATATCTAAGAAAAATGCATTTCTTTGACTTATGGTCTAACTTTTGTCTAAGATTCTTGGGTATATGAACATATGATTCACACCTAAAAACTCAAAGATGAACATAATATGGTGGCTTCCTTGTCCATAACTCTAGTGTCATTTTCAGACCTTTGGCACTACTAGGTGAAAGGTTAATCATGTGAACTGTAATCAATATTGCTTATGCCCAAAAGCCTTATGAAAGGTTTGCATGATGTAGCATAGAAACTACTCTATCCTGAATAGTTCTATTTATCTTTTCAGCTACACCATTCTATACTTGGGTATAAGGAGCTATAAACTCTTTATGAATTCCTTTAAACTAACAGAAAAGGTTGAATTCATGTGAGGTGTACTCTGTTGATATATTTAGGTAGTGATGTGTGTGAACACACTAGGACCGCCGGGGCACTTTTTTCCCTCTTTAGGAGGTTTTTTTCCCCCGGCTTGTATATACGCCTATTGCCCTAATGGGCTACTTATCTTTGTACATTCTCTACTAATACATTCAATATTGTGTGTTTGTGCTCCAAGCTTCTTCTTCTTCCTTGTGCTGTTCGTGTGCTTCCGTAGACGTCTAACTCCAACAATTGGTATCAGAGCAGGTCGTCGCTTCATCTAGGGCGTCGTCGACACTCCTCCGTTTGCAGTCTCAGAATCACACGAATTTTGGTGAGCATACTCAGCATGTTTCCGAGATCAAAATAGCTTCGCTGTGTGGTGCCAAAATCGTGATCTGAGCTCGTTTCGGCCTCTGAACGCACTATCACAATGCTTGTGCAGGCTATTTCATCTTTTTGTGCCAAAGGTATATACCAGTTTCTGTTCGCTAGTTTAAGCATCTCGAAGTCGCTATGCTACAGGTCTAGCAGAATTTGTCTGGGCAGTTCCGTTCAACTTTTTGAGATACAGTCAATTTTTTGCATCAAGGTATTTTAGTCACCAACCATGGCTAAAAGCAGTGATGTATTCCGTATGTTGGCTGTTGAGGATAAGTTGGATGGTACCAACTACCCATTATGGGCTTATATGATGCAACATGTATTGGTTGCAAAAGGATTGTGGAACATTGTGCAGAGTGTTGAAAGACGTCCTGTTACACCTGTAACAAAAGGTACTGCAAATACAGGTGCTGGAGCTGATGAAGATGGTGTCGAAGATGATATTCCACAGATTCCTGTTCGTGCTACTGTTTCTACTGCACCTACTGTAGAGCAGATTCGCTGGGATGGCAAAGATGCCCAGGCACATGCATTGATAACTTTGTCTATCAAACGTGCCATTATTCCTCACATTTGCTCTTGCAGAACAACTAAGGATGCTTGGGATACACTTACCACATTATACCAAGCTAGGAATGAGGCTCGTGTTGCTTACCTCCGAAAACAGTTGGAGAGTTAGCACATGAATGAAGGTGATTCTATGGACAGTTTCCTAACAAAGATCAAAGACTTGAAGGAACAGTTGATTTCTGCTGATGAGGTTATACCAGATAGCTCACTTGTGCAGACCGTTCTGAATGGTCTTCCTGACTCATATTAGAGTTTTGCTTCTACTCTTCGGTTGATGATGAAAGGCAATCCGAATGCCTTATCATTTGAGGAGTTAGTCTCTGTTCTGTTGCAGGAAGATCAGTCTAGGCAAAAGAGGTCCATTATGCGAGTTGCAGATCAAGCTTTCCTAGCTAGTTAGAAGGGCAAAGGAAAATGGAGCTCTTCAACTAGTAAGCAAAAATCTGCTAATTCTGCATATTCAAAGAAGGAAGATAAAGATGAGAAGAAATCAAAAAAGCAGAAATTGTTTTGTAAGTACTGTAAAGGGAATGATCATATCATAAAGAACTGTCCAAAACTGGCTACTAAAGAGGCAAAGAAGAAAGAGGCTGGAATGGTTGTTGCAGAGGCCTCTACACCAAAAACAGAGTCTGCAAATCTTGTGTAGGAAGAAGAATGGGCATTTACTACTGTCTGCAGTTTTGACCCATCTTCTCATGATCAGTGCATGTCTGCAGTAGACTCAGATGTTTGCAGTATTTTGACAGTGGGGCAACCAAACATATTACCTCGCAGCGCAGTTTCCTCTCTTCACTTGAGCCTGTCCCTACAGGGAATACTGTTACATGCGCCAACAACTCCTCTTATCCTGTTATGGGAGTTGGTAAGATCATTTTGACTACTGCTGATGCTAGTTCTTTCACTTTGTCAGATGCTTTATTTGTGCCAAGGATCAAGAAGAATCTGTTGCCTGTTTCTGCATTAGCCAAGATTGGCTTGGTTGTGAAATTTGTTGATGACAGATGTATAGTTCATGATCTATCAAATGGCGATGTTATTATTGCTTCTGGCATTTTATGTCGTGGGCTGTATAAGCTCATAAACTATGAAAGATCTGAAAATGATTTGGCATGTGCAGTAAATGATTCTCAGGCTATGTCAGATGCAAAGCTTTGGCATGCACGCTTTGGTCATCTGAATTTGGCTAGTTTGCTACGCCAGCAGAAATCTGAAATGGTGTCCTCTTTGCCCAAACTTGAGGCACCTGGAAAACATGTTTGTGAAGGCTATATTTTGGGCAAAATGCAGCGTTCCTCCTTTCCAAAAGATGGTTCAGTTCGGGCTACACAAAAATTGCAGCTTATACATAGTGATGTCTGTGGTCCTATGCAGACACCCTCTTTTGGAAACTACCTTTACTTACGTGACTTTCATTGATGATTTTTCCAGGCATGCATGGGTATATCCACTCAAATTAAAGTCCGAAGTGTTCATGTGCTTTAAACAGTTTTTGGTTTTGGCTGAAAATCTGTCAGCATGTGAAATGGGCACCCTCCGTTCTAATCGAGGGGGGGAATATATGTCTTCTTATTCCAATGCATTTTTGACTGAACGTGGGATAAAATACCAGTGTATAGTGCCATATACACCTCAACAAAATGGAGTTGCTGAACGAAAGAACATGTCGCTCATGGAGATGGCGAGGTGCATGGTCAAGAGTCAAGCTTTACCACATAGTTTCTGGCTTGAGGCTATCATGTGTGCAGCATATGTACTGAACAGGTGTCCCACTAAAGCGCTGCAGTCTATCACTCCATATGAGGCTTGGCATGACCGCAAGCCATCTGTTTCTCATCTGTGTGTTTTTGGTTGTTTGGCATATGCACTAGTGCCTGAACAACATCGCAGAAAATTGGATGATAAGGTAGTAAAATGTATTTTTGTTGGGTACAGTTCTGAAAGTAAAGGCTATCGTCTGTATCATCCACAGACTAAACGCATTTTGGTTAGCCGTGATATTGTCTTTGTGGAAGATGCTATTCAGCCATTGCTTTCATGTACTAAGGAGACATCTGTTAGATCTAAAGACATGTATGATACTTTGATGCCTCTTTTTACAGGTGGACAATCTAGTGCTGGTCCTAATGAGGCAACTTCTCAGCCTTTGCAGGTTTCATATGATGATGCAGATCATTCCATTTCTAATGCAGATTTACATGATGCACTTGTTGATGAGAGAGCTGATATTGAGCAGGCAAAAACTATGCCAAAATGGCTGGTGCAAACTTTGTGTGACAGCAAATTAGATGCACCTTTGTCATATCGTACTCGTTCAGGCTCTCATAGTGCCTCCTTTGCATTAGATTGCTATGCTATGGTTGCGTCTAGTCTCTGTGATGAGAATGAGCCTGTTTCTTTTGATGAAGCACAAAATTCAGAAAATTGGATGGCTGCTATGCAATGTGAATATGATGCTATAATGAAGAATGGTACATGGTCTTTATGTGACTCGCCTCCTGGCAAGAAGGCCATTGGCACTAAGTGGGTATACAAGCTGAAGCATAAACCTGATGGTACAGTTGACAGGTATAAGGCTAGGCTTGTTGCAAAGGGCTATGCGCAGGAAATAGGCATTGATTTTGATGAGACCTTTGCACCTACAAGCCGCATGACTACTGTTCCGAGCATTTGTGCACTTGCAGCCCATCATGGTTGGAATGTACATCAGTTGGACATTAAAATAGCATTTCTGAATGGTGATTTGCATGAAGAAGTGTATGTTTTTCATCCCCATGGCTTTGTGCAGAAAGGGCATGAAAACCAGGTGTGCAGCTTAAAGAAGGCATTATATGGTTTAAAACAAGCACCACGTGCTTGGTATGAGAAGATACATGCCTATCTGGTTGCACATGGTTTTGAGAACAATCCAACTGAAAGCACCTTATATGTTAAGTGTGCTAATGATGTGCTTCTGATCATTGTTGTCTATGTTGATGACATGCTCCTCACTGGTCTATTGAGAAGCATATTGCTGATTTCAAGGCTGATTTGCATGCCTCATTTGAGATGTCTGATTTGGGGTATTCGCATCACTATTTGGGCATTTTGTTTATGCAAGTTGATGGTGGAATGGCTTTGTGTCAAACAAAATATATTGACACATTATTGTAGCGTTTTGGCCTTGAAGACTGTAAGCCTATTGCCACTCCTATGGAGACAGGTTTACGATTGAGTCTTCATGATGCTGGAGATGCATTTGATGCTGTTCTCTATCAACAGGCTATTCGATGCTTGATTTACTTATGCATTACTCCGCCAGATATTCAGTTTGCTGTCTCACAAATGAGCAAGTTTATGCATTGCCCACGAGTCACGCATTGGAAGGTGGTTAAGTGCATCTTTCGCTACTTGGCTGGTACTCGACTACTTGGGCTGTTTTATCCCAAGGGGGGATCACTACCGCCAGATTTGCATGCTTTTTTTGACTCAGATTGGGCTGGTTGCTATGACACTCGTGTGTCCACCAGTGGTTTTTGCTTCATGCTTGGTAGCTCATGTATATCTTGGTTGAGCAAGAAGCAGCCTACTGTGGCCACTTCCAGTTGTGAGGCTGAGTATAGGGAAGCTTTCACAGTGATTGTTGAGTGTGTGTGGCTCAGACGCCTTATGGCTGATTTGGGTGTTGGCCAGTCTTCTGCCACCACCATCTTCACTGACAGTCAGAGCGCATTGGAAGTTGTGAGGAACCCTGTGTTCCATGCTCGCACTAAGCACATTGAGGTGCATTATCACTATGTCAGGGAGAGGTTCTCTGCTGGGGAGATCAGATTGGCATATGGGCCCACGTAGGAGAACATTGCAGACCTTTTCACGAAGGCTCTGCCTAGGGAGAAGTTTGAAGCTTTTCGCAAAGCTTTGGGCTTACTTCCTTTTTTGGAGTGATTTCCACATAGCTTGGCACTTCCTTATACATGAGTGTCAGCTCCTTGTTCACCGCATCACTCACAGGGGGGATTTGTTGATATATTTAGGTAGTGATGTGTGTGAACACACTAGGACCGCCGAGGCACTTTTTTCCCTCTTTAGGAGGTTTTTTTCCCCCGGCTTGTATATACGCCTATTGCCCTAATGGGCTACTTATCTTTGTACATTCTCTAGTAATACATTCGGTATTGTGTGTTTGTGCTCCAAGCTTCTTCTTCTTCCTTGTGCTGTTTGCGTGCTTCCGCAGACGTCTAACTCCAACATACTCACCCCCATTATCTAAATGTGAATTCTTAAGCTTAGTTCCTTTTTTAGTCCCAACTAAAGCAAGAATTTTTCTAAAAGTAGGGAACACCTCATCCTTTGCTTTGATAGGATATACCAAGACTTTTGTAGTAGCACCATCTATGAAAGTGACAAAGTAAATAGAACCACCTAATGACCTTGTGGGCATAGGACCACACACATCTATATGAAGATCTAAAGGCTGAATTGAAGAGTCAATGTGTGTTTTGTACACATTCCTAGTTTGCTTTCCATATTGACAATGCTCACAAAATGAAAAATCAGAGAAAGGTAACACATGTAAGTAGCCAGAATGAGAAATATTTTCCATTGCACTACATGATATATTGCCCAAACGGCCATACCAAATACAAGCCATAGGCTATCCAATAAGAGCTAACAAGTGTTCTTTTTTTGATACAAATAAAGGATAAAGTGAGGCAACTATTCTTCCTTTTGCAATAACCATATTGCCCTTTGATATACGAAAGGACTGAGCATAGAAGACCACCTCGTAAACAAGGTCATCGAGTTGACCAACTGACATCAAACTACATGATAGCTGAGGTACATGGTGTACATTATACATAGTAAATTTTGAACCATCGATGATCTGCACAACCACATCTCCAAGCCCCACAACATCACACTGGTAAGAGTCACGAAGTCTCACGGTACTAAGAGATTTTTCTACATAATTAGAGAACCATTGTTTGTGTGGTGTCACATGGAAAGAAGCACCAAAATCTAGTAGCCATGTGTGGGAAATAGAATCAGCCATCAGAGCCTCACTTCGCATAGTGCTATCAAGTGTCATCATGTTAGCATCATTAGAAATAGCATTAATTTCTTCAATCTTCACAGTCAAAGTAGATGGTGGAGGTAGTTGTTTAACATGCCCATCAAATTTCTGTCCTTTATCTTTAGCATTCTTTACTGCATAACAATCTTTCTTCATGTGCCCTTTCTTATGAAAATAATGGCATTCGATATACCTCTTCCTTGATTTACTTATACTCTTATTCCATTGAACATTCTTTTCTTATTCTTGCTCCTGCCACATTATTGATTCTTTGCTTGGTAAGAATCATGAACATTATATGCATCTCCACTCTGAGTGCCAACCATAGATTTTCTACAAATCTCTTCACTCACGAGTGCTCCACATATGTCATCATAGACCAATTTACCACCAGGTGCACTATTGGTAATAGTTGTGCAAAACATATCCCATGATGATGGCAATGTGCATAACAAAAAGACTACTTTTATTTCATTATCCATATCCATTTTCTCAGCCTGTAACTGGGAGAATATAGCATCAAACTCATTTAGATGAGCAACAACACTATCGGTGTCCTTCATGTGAAGGTAATATAACTTTCTCATCAGATACACTTCATTTGATCCCGTCTCTTTTCCATATGTATTGCATAACTTCTTCGAAAGCTCCTCAACACTTTCACAGTCTACTACTATAGAGTAAACATAATGTGCTAGGTGAAATCAAATAGTAGACCTCGCCATTTCATCAACTCATCCCAATCATCTTCATCCATGTCAGTAGGCTTCTTTGAGATTCCATTTACTGGCTTCCGTTGCCTCCTTTGAATCAGAACATCTTTAGTCTAATTCTTCCATAGAGCAAAGTTTGTGCCATCAAAATTTCGGATCTCAAAATGGTCATTGCCCTACAAGTTATAGATCCTCCCTGAAACAATAGCACTAGACCCTTATCCACCAAAAGTGCCTGAGACATTTGATGCCATGATGGTAGGGAACTGAATAGAGTGATAATGGAGTTAGAAGAGTCCAAACACCACCAAGGCTCAAAGAAGGATGACCAAGTGTCATGCATTAATGAACAATACTGACCAACCAAAAGGATTATGTGAGAATAAATGTGCTCATACCAATGAGTGTATCATGGAGTAAATTGATCACTAATAGTTGACAAAACCAAAAAATCTGCATAATGAATCACTGACTCCATTGCATATAATTAGTTACTCCAAAGAAGTCAACTAGGCTTCTTGAGCACCTATGAACAACCATCATACATCTCCTATGATGAGGCTAGGTAAGTCTTCCACTTGCATCACCAAAGGGATCCCGTCATCTGGGTGTCTCCCAGTTAAGAAAACCTCACCACGGCCCTCTTTATCGAATGTAAAAGGCTTTATGCAAAAATGTAACAACTATATGAATGACCATATGGACATACATAAGTGATATCCATAGAAGCATACATAGTGTGTATGTGCTCAATATATGCAGTAAAATGCCACTAAAAAACTGAATTCACTGCCAAACAATGGCCAACAACACCTGCAAGTGTCTATCAACTGTGTTCTTTAGGCTCAAAAAACCTGCACAGACTTACGTTGACTACTCCCAACATAACTAAAACCTTTCAAGAAACATGTAGATTAACTATTGTGACTGGAAAGATAGCCCAAAAGGTGAACATTAATTGTTGAATTAGTACAAAGAATAATCTTCTTGATGTTCTTGGACCTTTGTGGAGATAACTATGCATGAAAGTACTCCAAAATGACTCCAAAATCACCCCAAAAATGCTTCAAAAATAGGCTTTGAAAGCACAAAATGAATCTTTGAGGGCCCAAAACTTGTTGAAGATAATGTGAACCTTAGTCTTTCCCCTTATTCAAGCACCACAAGAGTGTAGATTAGTGGCAAGAGATTGGGATGGGTGACCTCTCGAGAAGCACCGGGAACCTCCATCTTCCTTGCTCGTTGAGGTCCTCCCTCACGTGCATCCAAAGGTGACTTTGGTGACTCGACGACAAGATATGCCAAGTTCTATGCCCTTGGTCATCGCCTTATTCATAAGCCTTGGGTGGGTGGGCAGGTGCTCGCTTCGCTCACACAAAAGGAACAAAGCTTCTTCGTCAAGACATTCTGATACCAGTGAAGTATTTTGATGGCCATGCACCATTGTGCGCTCTCCTTCTCGAGTTCCCCATGATGATATCCTCAATGTAGAAAACCGAGCTCCAAGCACCGCACACGGTACTCTGCACAGAGGCTGTAGAATACGTAGAAAAACACAATATATAGGGGGCATGAACATAGACTTCTTAGGTGTTACAAATGCGGACTTAACTTACAATCTGTGGCTGACCAAGCCACTATATGTTTTATTAATGAACGTATACAAAAATGTCTGATGGCCACTCGCTCTTTCACATGGACACTAACAATAACATTTGTGAGATCTCATTTCTGTATTATCCTTGATGTATGTGCGTCTGTGAGATTTGATCAATAAATGGTATCAAATAAAGTGTGTATCTTATGAGAAAGTTATATGACCTTTGTATGAAGGACACTAATAGTGTTGCTGCTCATCTAAATGAGTTTGATGCTATATTCTCCCAGTTACAGGCTCAAAAAATGGAGATGGATAATGAAATGAAAGCAGTCTTGTTGTTATGCACCTTGCCATCATCATGGGATACATTTTGCATAGCTATTAGCAAGTGCACCTAGTGGTAAAATGTTCTATGATGATGACATATGTGGAGCACTCTTGCGCGAGGAGATTCATAGAAAATCTATGGTTGGCACTCAGAGTGGAGATGCATATAATGTTCGTGATTTTTATCAAGGAAAGAATCAACAACGTGGCACGAGCAAGTACAAGGAAAAGAATGGTCAATGGAATAAGAGTAGAAGTAAATCAGGGAAGAGGGATATCGAATGCCATTATTGTCATAAGAAGGGACACCTAAAGAAAGAATGCTATGCAAAGGTAAAGGGTAGAATTTTGATGGGATGTTAAACAACTACCTGCACCATGTACTTCAATTATGAACATTGAAGAAATCAATGCTATTTTTGATGATGCTGATGTGTTGAAACTTGAGAATACTGTGCCTATTGAGGCTCTTATGGCTGGTTCTCTTTCCCACACATGGCTGCTAGATTCTAGTGCTTCTTTCCATGTGACACCACATAGAGAATGGTTCTCTACTTATGCAACAAAGTCTCTTGGTACTCCGAGGCTTGGTGACTCTTACCAATGTGACTCTTACCATGTATGCTAGTGTGGGATGCCCTTGGATGGTGCAAAATATGGGTAGCTCACCCAGTTTGAGCATCCAAGGCTATTTCAGACCTTTATAGCAAATGTCGGCCATGGGAGTTTGCGAGGTGCTAGAACATAACATGGGTTATATTTGATGTACAATGGTGTAGTGGACCATGTTTGCATCATTTTGGGATAGGTTTCAAGCAGACATGCTCTCTAGTTGGGTTAGAAAATTGTGCCCTATCTAGCCCACTCTAGGATATCATTTGGTTGGAACTAGGTGGTGAATGTTGGCTATTCTCCTACCACTCTCTTTAATTGTGCATTGTAATCTACCAAAAGCATAGCCATATATTGCAATTCTGAAGTTGTGTTCAAATGCTTATGGGATATGTTTTGAAAATGTTTTGATTGGAGCACCATTTCTTCTAGGTTTGGCATGGACTATATTTGAATGGTCACCTAGTCATCATGAGTATGTCCAATTTATTTGACTTGTTTAAGCCACTGAGGTATGGGTGCTTCATATGTCTCATGGCCTTCCTTAGTGATGCGACCACCTAGAACTGGTTGAGGTTCATATGCATCTTGAAATGTTTCTTATATTGGAATTTCCACCAACTATTTGGGTTCATGCACTTCTTGTGGAGAGGGTGGCCATTCATACTGTAATAACTCGGTTTTCAATTCTTCAATCTATTTCTGCAATGCTTCAATATTCTTTGGAGCGACGCTAATGGGGATGGCCTCTGGCACTTGTGTGTTGGTAGATGGTTGTTGACTTCGTAACTGATTGAGTTCCTCTTGTAACTAATCATACGAGTCGAGGAAGCTAGCACGCTTTTCTAAGAGAATGAAAATGGTTTTTGATGGTACCACTTGAAATCTTGATAGATTGATGGTTGCTCTAGGTGTACTTTCCATGGCCACTTCTAGATTATCTTGATTTTGTTGTTGAAGTCACTTATTTTCTTCTAATGCCATTGCCATATGTCTCTTGAGATGTTGCATTGCAGCTTGACATTGCTCTCCATTCGTCCATGCAAAACAACTTCCACATTCTTTATGGCCTCCTGATCAATATTTTGCATCTTGGAGTCAAGTTTAAGATGGTCTTGTTGTAGTATGTCATAATAATCTTGTAAGGTCACATTTCTCTCTTCTAATGCTTATACTCATTCTTGAAGTCATAGAGTTTCATTATTGAGTGCCATGTTATGCTCTTCAAGTTGCTAATACTCTTGCCTTGATTGGTTGGCACACTGAATCATGGTATTTAATGCATTATCTACATCAGTGGATATTATATTGACAATTGAAAATGCATAGGGTTTGGAAATGGGGAGGGAAATGGTGGAGTTGTGCATGATGGTGTTATGGGTGCATGTGAGTTTGGTGGAGGGGGAATGGGAGATTGTGGAAGTGTGGGGGTGGTGCTATGTGTCGAGATATTTCCATGGCATCGAACATGAGTGTGCATGTCCTTTCTATTATAAAGACAAGTATGATAGGTGTAGTGCTCATCATGTTGGTGAATAATGAAGATGTTACGACTCGAGTGAGACCCCATGAAGAATATGGTGCTAGAGCTCAGAGCATGGCTTCCATGAAGGGCTTCCCATGGTGGGGGTAATGTGGTTGCAGGGGCTTGAGGTTGATTTATGGATGAAAAGGCTATCGTGGTATGAGTGATATGGATGGGTTGGAATGCTGGAATGCCTAGAATGCCTTTGTCATCCTCTTCATCCTCTCATTCTTGTTCCTATTGTCACTCATCATGTTGTTCTTCTTCATGTTGGTGTTGTTGTTCGTCACCTCTTTCTTCTGATTCATGTCTACTTCCCGGAGAAGCTGTTCAAAATCTACATTGCATAATTCTTCAAGCCCAATCCCTTTGGGAAACTCTAACACTGATGGTACCGGAGGGAATATCAGTTGAGGGGCATCTGTGCTTCCCCTTGGCAGCCAAAGTGTGAAGGGTCATACTACAAGTTCTGGTGCTAAAGAGATATCGGGTGTCAAAGTAGCACCTCTTGGTTGGGCACATGGAATTGATCCTCTCATCCTCTTCAATAGGGGGTTTTGATGCTTTTTTGCTTCTAAACTCTTGAAGTTGGTTCCAAGATAAAGCACGCTATATTGGAATATCCTAAGCTAGGTAGATGTAGATGATATGAATGAGGGCACAACATCCATTCGAGATGGTCTTCTGCGGCCATCTATTATTAGCTGCATGAATCTGGTCAATGATCCAATGGGGAAGATTGATGGTCAGGTTTTGAGTGTCTGCCAAGTATGAGCTAAACCAAACCTTCTTATGTGGTTGTGTGAACCTGTCTTGCCCACGAAAAGAAAAATGCTTCATACACATTCTAAGATGAACTGCAATATTTGGGGACATAGCTACCATATCTTTAAGTTTGGTTAGATTTCTATTTTTCATGCTATTTGGTACTAGCATCTCCTTTTCTGTGGGAGTATGCATACCTTGCATGTCCAAGCCTTCACGAAATTAGGTTAAGGGTGAGTTTGAACTTCTTCAATTCGTTTCCACATGTTAGGGAGGGAATGACAAAGGTACTGGTGATCCTCCCATCCTTGTTAGGTTGCAGAGTATTGATAAGGTAGTAGCGGTGCATGAAGCCTAGTTTAGGTAGCCTTGCATTGAAGTAGTCAGATAAGCCTACCTTGTGCCATATAGGTTGGATTTCCTCCATATTCTACAACTACTCAAATCCTCATGTAAATAAGTGATACTTTCCCCATATGTTGTTAAACTGACATTTTGCTTCCAAGATGTATGCTGCATCTCCTATAGGTTCTGCCATGTCGTTGAGCCAACAAGAGTGGGGATTGACCTTCATTGTGTGCCCCATGGGTGGATCTTGAATGGGTATTGTCTTCAAGTGGATGAATGCCTCTGGTCTTGTCATATGTATTTCAACGATAGGCAAGGTGTCAATGTGTAGCATTTGATGGCTAGCACCTACTTGGGAACTAGTGCCTACAACTTCAACCATGATGACAAAGGTATTAGATGTTCTGTGAATTTGCTAGAAGGAGAAGAATCACATTAGTATTGTATAAGAAACTAGATGAGACATTGTTCCCTTTACAATACCAACATGATATCCTTGAATGTTATTGAGTTAATGAATGTTATGTGTGAAGTTAGTGTGGGTGCAAGTTAATATGGTGAGCAGACAACCTAGATACATAATTGGGGTTTGTAATAGGCTCTGAATGCATCTAATATTATACAAGGCTGTTACATGGTGGGGCTAGGGGGTTTGTTACATGACTTGACTTTCCATATTTCCCTTATGGGATTACAAGTTTTGTGTGTAAACACATATAACGGTTTCAGGGATGATGCACCCCTAGTCATGGGACTTTTTAGGTACCCATTGCCAAGTAATTCTATGTGGGATTTTGCATGAGTATTTAAATTCAACAATTTGCAATATGAGTTTCTAAGAGGTAGGGATCAATGATAATTGTTTACTTCCTAAGAGTTCATGTGTGGCTAGTTGAGTTTCATAAGCAAGCCTTAGGCACCTAGATTTGTCTTTGATTGTGGTGTGCCTTCATTGACAGCTTCGGTATCCAAATGGAGAGTACACATTGTGAATGACATATTTGATGCACTACCATTGGTTGCTTTGGTTCATTCAATTGCTTCATAAGCATTGGTGGTCCTAGCAAGGGAACAGGCATGTGCTCACCCTTGTGTCTCTAGATCTGCTTCATACCATGAATCAACTTGCCATGATATGTCTTCAATTTTGGGGATTTCGTAGTCTTCTTAAGTTGCTCGTTGTCCCTACTTGCTTGAGGTACAAAGACCATCAATGTTTTTGGAAAAGAAGGAGGCTCCATCCTCTCTCCTACTTGTTCTTCAATGGCTGCATCCTTCTGCATCACAGTTTTGGACAAGAACAACATCTTTTTCTTCATGATTATTCCTATAAGAACTAGGAGTTTGTGTCATGATTGGATCATTGATTGTGTAGATACCTAGTTCTATTGTGACATGCTGGTTATTTACGGAAACCTTAAGAAGCCCACTCCTTAGGTTTAAGTTGAACAAATGATCATAAATCTAGCTTTGATCGAGGATGAAAGATTCAGTAAGATCTTCATCATGCACCTTGATTGTCATATGGACATCTTGGATGGAGATGGGAAGATCCACCTCACCCATGCAAGGGGTTTCCACTCCTCCTAATCCTACAAGATAGACTTCAATAGGGTTAATGCACAATTCCATGTCTCGATAGCAAGATAATCTAATGGTGCTAGTGGCTTCCCCTAAGTCAATCAATGCTTTGATTGTCTTTGCGATCATGCCCTGTCCTAATTCTATGATTATAAAAGGACATCAATTGATTATACTTTGAGAGGGAAGATTCTTGGTCTGGCATATAGACATATGATACCTTCGGGTGTCATGATTAATGTGTCTAGGCTGATCTATACCTTGTCTCCTCAACTTCATACATTTGATACGTTCTAAATAATACCTAAGCTTCTTCTTGGATTCATTTCTCTTCTTCCTTGCACTTCTTCTCTATATGAAGTTGATTTAGCATTTCTTTCGTTAATGGCTCTTGATAAAGCTTTACTCTACAACCACTAATATAACTTGGTAATATTTCATCTTCTAAGGCAGCTAATTGGAAAAGACTCTAGCCTAATCCTAATGTGATGATATCCTTACCTAAAATCAAGCTTGGTAAAATACCTAGTTTGATGTAACTGACCAAATAGGTCTTCCAACCTAGGCATTTGAAACCTATTTTTGATAGTTACCTTATTCAATGCCCTATAATCTATGCAAAGTCTCATCAAGTAGTCTTTCTTCTTAATTAAGAGCATTGGTGATGCCCAACGTGAGTTACCAAGTCTAATGAAGCCTTTATCTGGATATGCTATAGCTGCCTTTCTACCTCCTCATACTAAGCCTATAAGATGGCTTACATATAGAAACACTAAGCCTATAAGATGGCTTACATATATGGTGAGTGTTAGTAACTACCTCAGTAGCATGGTCAATGTACCCTCTCTCAGGTGGTAGTCCTCTAGGTGAGTCAGTGAGGAAAACATCTCTAAACTCAAACATAAGATCCTTAAAACCTTTCACAACACACTCTTGCAAGAAAGAATAGTGAATTTTTTTGTCCATAATTAATATAATTTAGATGAAGTATCTATACAATGCTCAAGATCTTGAAAATACAACAAAAAGATCTCTTGTACATGCTCAAAATGACAAAGACTATAAGACTCTAAAGATGAGATGAGAGGTGCACTAGGTACATCTCTCTCTCTCTCTCTCTCCTTGTATCCAAAATTTACTTCCATTCTCTATAAACTCAAGAGTGTTGTTTTGGTAACTATGTTTAAGTATGTTTCCTAACCCCCTTAGCCACTCTCTTCCTAAAACAAGTTCTGTTCTCTTCATATTCATGATTTGGAAGTATAGATGGTCAGTGTAATCCTATAGCTTGACTTCCAAAATGGATACCATAGTATCTCATATCCTTCTGTCTCCCCGTTGCATCATAGATACTATGTATTTATGTGCATTGGGCTATTGGGGAATCTTTATCTTCTTGTCCAGAGCATAGCTTATGAACTTCTGAGTGGTAGAGTCATCTATCATGACTCATAGCCTAGTCTCGTACACACTACCATGAAGTTTAACTAGGTCATTTGGTCCAAATTGAGGTGACCACAATGATTGTGTCAAACAACATGTGTGCTCAATGTCCTCGTGCATCACTTCCACTCCCTTGTTATTGGAGCTTCCATGAATCAAAAATGTTTGCACTAGGTGGACCACCTTTTTGCCCTTATCAGGGTTTGTACTACTCCCTGGTCCTCCCTTCTTTTCTTCCACCTTTCTAAGTGGATGGTTCCATTGTGCATGGCTAGGAGACATGCACAAACGCATGTTTCCCCTCTTGGCCCTCTCACATTGTTCAGTAGGTAACTTAGGTCCTTGCGATCTTTGTTTCTTAATAAAGATTTAGTTTTTCCCCATGGTCACTTTCTTCTTGAACTTGGTTGTACTAAGAGGTCAGCCATCTCCATAGATATTGAGGAAGATTATGGTCCTCATAAATCTGCGTATACTTGATCACCTCCTCAAAAGTCTTAGGTTTATTTCTTCTTACCTCTCTCTTGATGGCTTTGTCTAAGACCCTAACAAACCCTTTGGTCTTCTAAAAATCATCTAACCCCTTAAGCTTCAGTATGATGTACCTATAGTGGGATATGTAGATAGATAAAGGCCTATCTCTCTATGTAATCCTATCCCAGTCATCCCAATTCCTCTCTTCCTCATTCTCAGGAAGAAACTCTTTTAAGAAAAGAGTTTCAAACTGAGTCCAATCCGTAGGGATGAAATTCTCCTCCTTGAGACTCATCCACTACTTATAAGCATGTGGGTCAAGCGAGAGACTCCTAGCACACGATACTCAGGTGGGGTGCCCTTTAGTTGATGCAAGTCATTCCACTTTTGCAAGAAAGTGTAGACCACATCTTTTTCCCTCATGGTTATCCCCCATAAATGTTGGTCGCTTGAGGTCTTTATAGAGGGGAGTCTCCCTAGAACTCTCTCCTTTATTGTGTTCCAAGAAAAAGAACATCCTTCCTAGCTATCTCTATTATAGGAAGAGTAGGCATCTCTCTTTCTTCCTAGCTAGGAAAGAGGTAATGTGAGTCTCTAGTGAGATCATTTGAGTCTTAAGTTGTTCTATTAGAAAGTTCATGCTACCAATATATCTCTCTAATATAAGGTTTTGTTCCTTAAAATCTGTGGATTGTTTGTGTGAAACAAACTCATCATGAAGCTGTACATAAGAATATTCCTCTTCTTGCTCAACCTTTCTCTCTACTTCTTGCTCTTGCTCTACCTCTTCCATTCTATGGTATAAATGTTGTAGTTGTTGCTCTCTAGGTGGTGAAGTACACTCTAAAGTTTGATTACCCTTAAGATCCATGTTTACTCCCCACATTTACTAACTAGAGTGTTTTGTACCAATGGAAGTAAATTTTATAAGTAAGAAAGAGAGAAAAATAGCACTAGAACACTTCCTTGATACAATTGAAGTCTTTCAAAGTGAAATTGAAGTGATCTTCCATGTGTCTAGGATCTGATTTGCAATCCTTGCCAAGCCCAAATGAAAATTCAAAATGTCTGCTTGGTCTGAGAGGGATCTCAACACCAAAAACTAACGAAAATGATGCCAAAAGCAAGTGGCAATAGCTCAAAACATAAAACTGAGCAAAATTGATGCACTTTTGCTCCTTGCAAGTCCTCACTAGTCCTCACCAATCACATATGTGTTCCAATACCTGCAAATGAAAGCCATGATGCCAACCCAAGTGACAGAAGTTGATTTGCATGCCAAATGGTAAAAGACTAGGCCCATAAGTCATCACCTAGTATCTGCTAAAGTGATATAGAGAGATTTTGGTCAACCAAAACTTCTCCAAATCAAGAATTATTTGATGCTAACCGAAGCTTAATAATGTAGCTTCATAAGATGATGAAAAATCCTTTTGATCGGATGTTGGAGTGCCAAGCTATGGGGTAGAGAAAATGGGTATGTCAACGTGAAAGGGTGAAAAACAATTCTTAATGCTAGGCTACTTTGGAATCTCTAGAATGGATGCTTCAAAGGTATTTCACTTGCTCCAAATTCACTCATCCCATGTTCATAACCCACAATACATGTATGTATGTTTTTCTCCCCCAAAATGTAGCTTATAATCTTCGATTTGGTTCTCTAAAATGACAAGAAACAAATGGGTCTTCAACCTACTTCAACCCTTGTGGAGAGCTCATGCAATGGTGAGTAATCCCATACACAGGCCTTCAACACCTTTTTCGAGTCTATATAAGAGATAACTTCATTGTGCTTATAACATCTTGGAAAGGGGAGTGAGGAGAAGGAAGAAGCCTCCCTTGGGTGCTCATTTGTGGCTGATGTCTTCCGCTACATGGTGTGAATACACCTTCTATCAATGATTCTCTCTATGCATGCATTTGTGTGGTTGCCCTCCCACTCCTATACGACTGCTATTCTCTAATGAGCTCCCCTATTTTTGGAGCTGCTCTGCATAAATTCGAGGTTCAAAAGGATGGAACTACTGGCTAATTTTTTGGAAAGAACACGCGAAGAGATGTCTTTGAATGTGTCTCCTCCTAGCCACACAACCATGCATATAGAATTCAAACTTCTTGAGATGAGACTCATGGTGGCTTCTCACATGAGTACCACTTGGCACTCATGTGAGAGCCCATAGAATACTCTAGTAAGGGAGGGTTCTCACCTCCTTTACTCTAGACTCTCATATAACATGGCCACAATAGGCTGCTTCTTGCTCAACCAAGACATCCATGAGTTACCAAGCATGAAGCAAAACCCACTAATGGACACATGAGTGTCATAACAATCAACCCAATTAGATTAAAAAAAGCATGTAAATTGGGCAGTAGTGATCCTCCCTTGGGATAAAACAATCCAAGTATTTGGGTGCCATTCAAGTAGAAAAAGATGCACTTAATCACATGCCAATGCGTGGCACATGAGCAATGCATAAAACTACTCATCTGAGAGACAACAAACTGAATACCAGGTCAATTTATGCATAACTAAATCAAACATCCAACAACTTACTGATAGAGAACAACATCAAATGCATCTCCAACATCATGAAGACTCAACCATAAACCTATTTCCATAGGAGTGGCAATGGGTTTGCAATCTTCAAGGCCAAAATGCTGCAATAATGTGTCAATATATTTTGTTTGACTCAAAGCTATTCTTCCATCAACTTGCATAATCTGAATGCCCGAATAATGATGCAAATGCCCCAAATCTAACATCTCAAAAGAGGCATGCAAATATGCCTTAAATTCAACAATATGCTTCTCATTAGGACTAGTGAGTAGTATGCCATCAACATAGACAACAATGATCAGAAGGACATCATTTGCACGCTCAACATATAAGGTGCTCTCAGTTGGATTGTTCTCAAATCCATGTGCAATCAAGTAGGGATGTATCTTTTCATACCAAGCACGTGGTGCTTGCTTCAAACCATTTAATGCCTTTTTCAACCTACACACTTTGTTTTCATGCCCTTTTTGAACAAAACCATGGGGCTGAAATACATACCCTTTTCATGCAAGTCATCATTTAGAAATGTAGTTTTAATGTCCATCTGATGTACATTTCAACCATGATGAGCTACAAGTGCACATATGCTATGAATAGTGGTCATTCGGCATGTGGGTGCAAAGGCCTCATCAAAATCAATGCCTCCCTCTTGAGCATAACCTTTTACAACAAGCCTAGCCTTGTACCTGTCAACTGTTCTATCAAGTTTACATTTCAGGTTGTATACCCATTTAGTGCCAATGGCTTTTTTCGAGGAGGAAAATCACATAAAGACCAGGTACCATTCTTCATAATAACATCATATTATGATTGCATAGCAGCCATCTATTTTTTTGAATTTTGTGTTTCATCAAAAGAAATAGGCTCATTCTCATCACAAAGACTAGAGGCAGCCATAACATAGCAGTCTGATGCAAAAGAAGCACTATGAGAGCTTGAAGGAGTATGATATGACAAAGGTGCATCTAATTTGTTATCTCGCAAAGTCTGCACCAACCATTTAGGCATAGTTTTTGCCTCCTGTATATCAATCCTCTCATCAACAAGTGCATCATGTAAATCTACATTAGAAATGGGATGACCTGCATCAACATGTGAAACCTCTAAAGGCTAAGAAATTGCCTCATTTAGACCAACACTTGCCTATTCACCTCTAAAAAGAGGCTGTAAAGTGTCATACATATCTTTGGAGCTAACTCATGTCTCCTTAGTACATGAAAGTAATGGTTGAATTACATCTTCCACAAAAACAACACCACGGCTAATGTAAATGCATTTCGTATGTGGATGATACAAACGATAGCTTTGATTTTAGAATTCTATCCAACAAAAATACATTTCATTTCTTTGTCATCCAACTTCTGGTGTTGTTGTTTCACTAATGTATATGCTAGATGATAAAAAACACATAGATGACACATGCATGCTATGTAGTGCTTTGGTGATAGATTGTAGTGCTTTGGAGTGACACCTGTTAAGTACACATATTGCATCATATGGAGTGATAGATTGTAGTGCTTTGGTGGGATACTTGTTAAGTACATATATTGCACACATAACAACCAAGCCAAATGCTATGTGGTAAAGCCTGACTTTTGACCATACACCTCACCATCTCCATGAGAGACTTGTTCTTTCATTAAACAACTCCATTTTGTTGAGGTGTATATGACATTGTACACCAATGTTTTATCCAATGCTCAAGGAGAAATGCATTAAAATCAAAATACATGTATTCCCCCTCTCAATCAGAATGTAAGGTGCCCATTTCACATAATGTCAGATTCTCAACAAAAACCAGAAACTGTTTAAAGAACATAAATGCTTCAGACTTTTCTTTCAATGGATACACCCATGTATGCCTAGAAAAATCATCAATAAAAGTCACAAAATAAAGTTAGTTCCCAAAAGAAGGTGTATGCTATTAGGCTGTTGTCGGTATGGTACCCCAATTATTGTAATTATTTGCATACTGTATTTTGTAATATATCATCCTTAGAATTTCCTAGGAATGTTAACCATCAGGAGCACATTTATCTTTGTAACTAATTTAGGAAGTTAAAAAGGGATGTTTTGAGAGATGAACAAGACTGATGAAAAACTTAGACAAAGAGAATTGTATAGATCCTTGTCCACAAGATTTTAGTTCTATCTATGCATACTGATTGTAACTCTCTGTTAACCCAATGTAATTTTTCTCAGTAATGAAAGGATTATCTTGTGCCATTTTCTTGCTTAATCTTCATGAATTTGTGTATCTGAAGGTTTCTTTGGTATAAATCTATGCACTTTGTTAGGGAATAGAAACTCACTGAATGTTATTTTGGTAAATGCCATTCCCGAAACCTCCATGTGCTATGGAAGAGATTTCTGGCAAACATTTGGTGACCACGATGGGATGGGGTATCATTAACAACACTTGGTGAAGCAAAGTGATGGTTGATATAGTAAGTCGACGAACATAGGTAGAAAGGATATTCACTTTGATGGAGAATGATCATGCCAACATGGTTAGGTAAGTGGTTTTCGAAATACCAAGTATGGGAGACAATGTTTGGAGTGAAAAAATCATCTACTTCACAATATACAGATACTTTTGACGAGGGAAATCTTGGAAGTGATCACATATCCAAACAATTACGTGCCTTGGTGGACAAAGGGGTATTACCATACCCATTGTTGACACAATTGTTGGAGGTGCAAGTTGCTCTCGAGGCAGAAAAGTTGCAAGTAGAAGAAGTTGAAGGACTGCAATCCAAGGAAGAATCAGATAGGGATCGAGAGAGGACCCTAGGATTCAAGAGTGGTGCCAGGCCTCTTGGATTCTGTTTGGACAGAGCAATTTGAAGAAAATCAGGCAGTCATATGAAGGCAATTTGGTGTCATATTCGAGACGGAGTCCCAAGAAGGAATAAAGGTTGAAGAGGATGAATTTCCATGGATACCTGCTGATGAAGAGTGGAAGTGTTGGCAATTTTCGATTAGTATGGCGGCCCCAATTCACGGCATTAGCAGAATGTAGTTTAATAGGTTTAATGGAAGAATTGATGATGATCCTGATGTGCATGTTTGTCTTTTTAATACACATTATGATTTGTTGGAGGGAAATCTGGATGATGCTAGGAAATGTCAAGTGTTTTAGCCCACCCTGGGTGGAGAAGCCGTTCAGTGGCTAACCGAATTCACCAAAAATCATTTTGCAATGTATGATGCTTTTGAAAATAGCATTCCTAAGATGATTTCAAAAGGCCAAAACTAGAGGTCACTTATTTATCACTTTGCAGTATATGGTGTAGCAGCCGACTCAAACAGTTGTGGAATATGCTTCCTTGTTCTGGAGTACTTTGCATCAGATTTCATAAGTAGAACGTCCTCCAGATGATGCGGTATAGGGATGGTTTATGTATGGGCTTAATTCTTTACTAAAATAAAAGATCTGTATTTTTTCATTGGATGGGACTAGATCTTTGGATCAAATTATTGATGCTACAGAGCAAGTGGAACGGAATTTGAAGGCCACGAACGCTCTCCAGAAGCCATATATATGGTAACCTAAAGTAATCTGGTAGTAATTGATCCATATAACCAGTTATATTGTACAGAATGTAGAAATCCATGGCACGTAGCAACCAATTGTGCCTTAAATCAAGTATATTGCACCATTTGTAATCTTATGAATCACAGTATGGATCAATGTATATATAATACTAGAAATCAAGCAGTGAAAACTAGTCATATTCAACCAAAACCTAGATATACTAGGCAATGGTATTCATCACCCTTTGTAAATAACATTCAGTTGAATGATTCCGACAATCCTCAAGATAGGCAAGAATTAGGTTTTTTAGGTTATAAGGGTCAAACTCGGAAAAATTACCAAGGATTTGGATAAGGACGTAGACCTTCAATAGATATTCTAGGGACGAAGGAGAATCTCAAAAGGAAGGTAAAGGAACACAATGTAGCTTTTGTCTGGAATTCGGACATATTCATGCTGATTATTCAGATGCACAAGACTATGATATGAGAAAGCAAGAAACAAGACTTAAGGCCCCAATGATGAATATGGTAACTTTAACCTTCGAAGATCCAGTAGCCCTGATGGTTACTTGATCTGAAAAATTTCATAATAGAACTCATTCTATGTTTGCTCAAGATATTACTGCACATCATCAAATTTACAATCACGTGCTCAAATGGGCTAAGCAAGTTCCAATCGAACTTCCACAAGCAAGTTCTAATAGGCAAGATTGGATTGAATAGAATAACTAGGTAACAGAAGGAATAAGTAAATATATCAAAGAAGTTCCAATTCCATCATCTTTAGATACTCCTATCTCGGGTCATGCAACAATTACTCAATCTTCAGAATCCAATATCCCTGTAGTCAGTAATAGTGTAGTAGATCCTTGGAAGATATTTTGTAAATCTACAATATAGGTACCTCTTGGGGATTTATTGGAATTAGTTCTTACTTTTTGGGATACTTTATTGAAAGAAGCACATAAACAAGCCATAATGATGCTAATGAAGAGCAAGCTCAAGTCAATATGGTAGAAACAACTTAGGATGGATTGGTAGATTATCTTGTACCTATAATTCTGGTATGGTATAAAAGCAAGCAAATTTCTAGAGTACTGATTGATGGAGGATCTGGAGTAAACAATTCTACTCTGCCAATTTGTAGACAATTGGGATGGACCGATATACAACCAACACCATTTTATATAGGGATGGTAGATCAATCATGTGTGCAACCTATTGGTGTTATCAAGTATATAACCATTAAGATACATAATGTCCCTTTTAAAGTGACTTTTGTGGTCATTGAGGTAATTGGTAAGAGTAATGATTAATCTTTTATTAAAATAGGCAAAAGTTCAACAAGATTGGGGATCCCAAGCAATCACTTTTAAGAAAGGTCACGAGAAATATTCTACCCCTTTAGAAGATAAGCACCATTATCTGAAGGTTAAATTGCCCTCAATTGCAGAATCACTACATATGATGACAGGTTTAGAGGAAGATGAAGAACTTCAATTTCTAGAAGCTAAGAAAGATTTGTGGATAGTTGGTCTAATTGATATACCATAAATATTGTCACAATTTTAGTATGATCCTGTAACACCTGCCATACAACCAGAATTTGAGCTCATACAATCTAAGGGAGAAACATCATGGCTTTCCAAGGAGGATGTTTTTCCTTAGACCAGTGTCTGCATTCAAGAAGATAAAATAAAAAAGGTAAATTTAGGGTCTAACAATATACCTCAAAAGGTAAAAATAAGTGCCAATTTACTTAAAGGATTCCAAAAGGAATTACTTATGCTTTTATCCAAATTTAAGGATGTGTTTGCTTGGAATTACTCTGATATGCATGGATTGGATCCCAAATTTTAACAGCATAAGATTGTATTAAAGCGAGACACTTCCCTAGTCATTCAATAATGTTATCATATGAACCCTAATTTTTCTAAATAGGTCAATGAAGAGTTGGAACGATTACTCAAGGTCAATTTCATCATGCCTTTTGAGTATCCTAATTCATATCTCCCATTGGAATAGTTATTAAGAAGTACTAAGGAGACATCTGTTAGCTCCAAAAACATGTATGATACTTTGCTGCCTCTTTTTACAGGTGGACACTCTAGTGCTGGTCCTAGTGAGGCAACTTCTCAGCCTTTGTAGGTTTCAGATGCAGATTTACATGATGCACTTGTTGATGAAAGAGCTGATATTGAGCAGGCAAAAACTATGCCAAAATGGCTGGTGCAGACTTTGTGTGACAGCAAATTAGATGCATCTTTGTCATATCGTACTCGTCCAGGCTCTCATAGTGCCTCCTTTGCATCAGATTGCTATGTTATGGCTGCATCTAGTCTCTGTGATGAGAATGATCCTGTTTCGTTTGATGAAGCACAAAATTCAAAAAATTGAATGGCTGCTATGCAATGTGAATATGATGCTATAATGAAGAATGGTACTTGGCCTTTGTGTGACTTGTGTCCTTGCAAGAAGGCCATTGGCACTAAGTGGGTTTACAACTTGAAGCGTAAGCTTGATGGAACAGTTGACAGGTATAAGGCTAGGCTTGTTGCAAACGGTTATGCGCAAGAAAGAGGCATTGATTTTGATGAGACCTTTGCACCTACATGTCATATGACTACTGTTCGGAGCATCTATGCACTTGCAACCCATCATGGTTGGAATGTACGCCAGTTGGACATTAAAACTGCATTTCTGAATGGTGACTTGCATGAAGAAGTGTATGTTTTTTAGCCCCATGATTTTGTGCAGAAAGGGCATGAAAACAAGGTGTACAGGTTAAAGAAGGCATTATATGGTTTAAAGCAAGCACCACGTTCTTGGTATGAGAAGATACATGCATATTTGATTGCACATGGTTTTGAGAACAGTCCAACTAAAAACACCTTATATGTTAAGCGTGCTAATGATGTACTTCTGATCATTGTGGTTTATGTTGATGACATGTTGCTCACTAGTCCTCATGAGAGGCATATTGCTGATTCTAAGTTTGATTTGCATGCCTCATTTGAGGTGCCTGATTTGGGGCATTTGCATCATTATTTGGGCATTCAGTTTATGCACATTGATGGTGGAATGGCTTTGTGTCAAACAAAATATATTGACACATTATTGCAGTGTTTTGGCCTTGAAGATTGTAAACCTATTGCCACTCCTATGGAGACAGGTTTATGATTGAGTCTTCATGATGCTGGAGATGCATTTGATGTTGTTCTCTATCAGCAGGCTGTTGGATGCCTCATTTACTTATGCATTACTCGGCCAGATATTCAGTTTGTTGTCTCACCGATGAGCAGGTTTATGCATTGTCCAGGAGTCAAGCATTGGTAGGCGGTAAGCGCATCTTTCGCTACTTGAGTGGTACTTGGCTACTTGGGTTGTGTTATCCCAAGAGGGGATCACTACCACTAGATTTATATGCTTTTTCTGACTCTGATTGGGCTGGTTGCTATGACACTCGTGTGTCCACTAGTGACTTTTGCTTCATGCTTGGTAGCTCATGTATATCTTGGTTGAGCAAGAAGCAGCCTACTGTGGCCACTTCCAAATTGTGAGGCTAAGTATAGGGCAGCTTTCATAGCGACTGTTGAGCATGTGTGGCTCAGATGCCTTATGGCTGATTTGGGTGTTGGCTAGTCTTCTGCCACCACCATCTTCACTGACAGTCAGGGCGCATTGGCATTTGCGAGGAACCCTGTGTTCCATGCTCGCACTAAGCACATTGAGGTGCATTATCATTATGTTAGGGAGAGGTTCTCTGCTTGGGAGATCAGCTTGGCATATGTGCCCATCTAGGAGAACATTGCATACCTTTTCACGAAGGCTCTGCCTAGGGAGAAGTTTGAAGCTTTTCGCAAAGCTTTGGACTTACTTCCTTTTGAGTGATTTCCACATAGCTTGGAACGTCCTTATACATGAGTTCCAGCTCCTTGTTCACCACATCACTCCCAGGGGGGATTTGTTGATATATTTAGGTAGTGATATGTGTGAACACTCTAGGATTGCCGGGGCACTTTTTTCCCTCTTTCGGAGGTTTTTTCCCCCGGCTTGTATATATGCCTATTGCCCTAAAGGGCTACTTATCTTTGTACATTCTCTAGTAATACATTCGGTATTGTGTGTTGTGCTCCAAGCTTCTTCTTCTTCCTTGTGTTGTTCATGTGCTTCCGCAGACATCTAACTCCAACAACTTTAATTTTGAAAAGAGGGGAATATCTTGTTGATAGAAGTTACTACCTTCCAAGTGGTGTTTTCTTCTATCTTATCTTTCAATTTAACTAGGCATTATTTATGCAAATGAAGGGTGCACAATATTCTTGCTTTTCTACGAGGGATGTTCTATGGTTGAGTAGGTTCAACTATCATATCATAAAAGATTATCATGTTTAGCTATTTTCTTTTTCACTCTATTGTCATGAAACACTAGATAAATCAGACAATCCTGTAGAAGTGTTAACTCATAAGGCATACTTCCAGCCTCTCTAAGGATTATAAAATGGCCACAAAGTCTTGGATATATTTTTTGATAGTGTCCTATTTTCAAAGTTCTCAATTTCATGGGAACTGTTAAATAAAATTGTTCTCTGAGTTGAAAGAAACTTTCATGCCTCTTACAATTGCTATATGCTTTATCTCTATCTTAGGCTCTTTTCACGTTATCTTTAACTTCCTTTAGCTTAAAGTTTGTTTCTTATAAGAATCCTTAGTGGCTTGGAATTTCTCCTTTTGTAATTTGACTTCATATGGGGCTCAAGGTTGGAACCCATACATTAACATGAATGTGCTAGACTTGGTTGCAAATTGCTTAACACTATTATAGCCAAACTCAACCAAGGGTAAGTAGTTTTCCCAATCAATTTGGTTTGAAGATATATGTGCTCTAATTATATCTTCAAGTATTCCATTGAATCTTTTTATTTTCCCATTTGACTACGAGTGCTTGATAGTAATCATGCTCAACTTAGTCTCTAACCCACTAAAAATAGCTCTCTGGAAATGGCTAATAAATATTCTATCTCTAGTTGATAATATGTCTTGTGCTAGACCATAGACTTGATAGAGATGTCCAACAAATAGCTTTGCTAATTTTGAAGTTTTAACTATAGTATGAGTAGGAATGAAGCAAACAATCTTAGTCAAGCAATCTACTATAACCCAAATTAAATCATGCCCTTTTTGGTGCAAAGAAAACCTATAATAAATTCCATGGAAATACTTTCCCATTTTCCATGTGGAATTCCCAAAGGGTGTAATATTCCACCAATCTTAAAATATTCTCAAATTTATTTACTTGACATTCTATATAGTTTAGTACATAGCTCTATAATTTTTATGTACAGTAGGCCAATATAGTTGTCTCTTTGCTAATTAATAAGCTTTATTGATTCCTAGATTATCTTTACTAGGGACATCATGTCATTTAAACAAAACATTTCTTCTTAACTCTTTAGCACAAGGTGCACAATTCTTTAAGTATATCAGCCCATCTAGCTTTTCTAGCCTTTAATTTATCTCAGTCGGCAAACCATTTGATATTTCCTTGATCAAAAACTATGGTTACTGTGGCACCAAACATGTAATGTCTCCATTTCTTTAGAACATGCACGATGGCATGATACTCGTTTTCGTTGGTGGAATAATTTTGCTGAACTTGATTCAGCTTTTGCCTTTCAAAAGCAATTGTTTGACCATTTCGACTTAGCACAACTCCAATTGCAAGCTCATTTATATCCATATCAACAAAAAAAGGTTCATTTGGGTCTACAATTTGTAGGATTGGGATCGATGCAATAGATTTCTTTAGATGTTCCACCTTTTGTTTTTTAAGATCTACCTACACTCGATTTCCACATATTATGTGGCTAATATATCTAATTTTTAGAAGCAAAACTCATGTTTAGACTCTTTTCCATACAACTTGTTTTGTCTTAAGATTTGGAAAACCTTTTCTACATGATCCAAATGGGAAATCGTATCTTTATTATAGAAAAATATTTTATCCAAAAATTCAACTATAAAGTTATCCAAATAAGGTCTTAGGATTGTGTTCATTAAGAGCATAAACATTGTAGGTGCATTTGTTAGACCAAATGGCATAACTAAGAATGCAAAGTGCCCATACTTGGTTTGTAAGGTTGTCTTTGAGATATCTTCAAATTTGATCCTAATTTTTTGTATCCTTGTCAAAGATCAAGCTTCAAAAATATCTTAGCTCCTTCTAATTGATCAAATAAATTATCTCTTAGGAGCATTGGATATTTATTTTTCATTGTGAATTTGTTAAATAATCAATGCATAATTGTATTGATCCATCCTTCATTTTCACTGAGACGATGGGAGCACAAGGTGACCGAATAGGTTGAATAAATCATTTGTCAAGGCATTCCTTCAACTTTTTCTTGAGTTCTACTTGTTGGAAATATAGGAGACAATAGGGGGTTTACATATAGGTTTAGAACTATGGAGCAAGTCTATGGCATGGTCGACTTGCCCTTAAGGAGGTGGTAAGCCATGCGAAAGTTCTATGGGGAAAACATCCAAGAAATTATTTCTTAAACATTCAAACTTAAAATTTGCATGACTAGAAAAAGAAGATGAGACATGTGGAATTGGATTCATCTCAAATGTGTTACCTAAAAGGGTTGTAAGTAACACAGAAACTTTATCCGTTTTAGAAGTTTCTCCAGTACGATACTTCATATCACATTACTAAGCACATCATGTCGACTTAAATCAAGTGTTAGACACCATTTTTCTTGAAATCCAAGGTAATCAACAAGTAACTATGCTTCATTGATGCCTCTATGTGCCAAATACTCTCTTTCCATGTGCATGATTTGGAAATTGAGTTTCTCTTTATATCCTTGAAGCTCAATTTCAAGATCACATACCATAGTACCCCAAACTTTATGGTCTTTCCTTGCATCATGGAAACTATGTATTGATGTGGTGATTGTTGCTAAGGCAACTTGAGCTTCTTCACTAGTAAGAAATTAAGGAAATCACCATGACTCTAGTCTTTTTCCTTTTTACAAAAGCATGTAATTTGACTAATTCATGTGGTCCAAATTAATTTTGGTCCCACATTGAAACATCCAAAAAACATTGATGTGTATTTTCCCCATTTAGTACTTCCACCTTAATTTCAAAATTATTGTTTTTATGTCTAAGGTTTGAACTAGGTGGATTTCAATACTCTCTATTCCTTTTTTCTCATGGGTGGGTTTGTCTTGTATCCCAATAGTGTAGTTTTTACTTGGAGATAAGCATGTGAAGCAAAGATTTCCATTCTTAAATTTTTCTCACGCCTCAAACTCACGACTTGGCCTCAAGATTCATGGATTTTTGAAGTCCTCTTTCTTAGAAATGCTCTTCCTAAATTTTTTTCTGACCAAGTAAAAGCTATCCAATATTTATCACTCTTAAATCTATTAGTAAAGAATGATCTTTTCCTCCAATTAGCTAGTCCTTATCATAACCTTTTTTAGAACTTTTCATATTTATCTCTACCATTGACTCCATTATTGAAGAAAAAGGATAATTTTGCATCATACAACCACAAGAATTATTTTAAAACAATTAAAAAAGAACTTTTTACATGCACTTAATTTATGATTACCTAATTCTGAGCAACCACTCTTTATAGTAATAATTGATGCTAGTGGCTTAGACACAACTGTGGATCTAATGCCAAATAATCATCCAATTTCTTTTGCAAGTAGAAGACCTCAACCTTCACAAATTAATTATAATATTTATGATAAAGAACTTTTGGTTATTGTACATGCATTTAGAATTTGGAATCATTACATTATGCATTCTGAAGTTTTAAAAAAACACATCAACAAGCAATAGAAAACTTATTAGACCAATCTTTGATTTTGATCAACGTATAAGATTTGATTTTTTAATTCAAAAAAATTCATCTTATGCTTCAATGTTAATCTAGAAATTTTGTTACAATTATTGATTGTCTTAGTCATTTACCCTTTGGGAGAATTGGTTTTGTAAATTGGAATAATAACTCTACTATTCAAATTCATTCATTAAATGATATGATTCTCACTTATGCATTTGATTTGTATTTTTCACGTGCATAGAATGATTTTCAGAATTCTTAATCACATGATGTTCAAGGATATATCTTCCACGATGATTCGTATATTTCCAAAAGAAACCATGCATCACATAATCTTTTAAAGAGTTTTTAATGAAACAAATGCATGAACCTCCCTATAGGGGACACAAGGAGACACAAAGCGCTATCATATATGTTAAAAAATAATAATGTTAGCCTTATATGGAAAAAATGCATCACATAATTTACTTTATGATGTATTTTATGGCAAAAATTTTAATGTCATCATGTTAAAGCATTTGGTTTATTGATGCCATTACCCATTTACAAAGAACCATTGGGAGCAAGTGTCTATGGATTTTATTACTCATCTTTCTATGATATCTTCACATCATGATATGATTTGGACAATAGTATATATATTTAGCAAGGATGCATATTTCAATTGTCTTGCAAAAAGACGTCTTCAACTCAAGCTACTAAATTAATTCTCAAATGTATTTTTACATATCATGATTTTCCTAAAGTTATTTTGTCAAATTCTGACATTTGTTTTTCTTTACATCACTTTTGGATTGTGTGTTTAAAAATCTAGAATCACAAATGAATTTTCGGTTTGCATTTCATCAGGAAAATAATGATCAAAATAAAGCAAGTAATAGCATAATTTTAGATTTTCTACATTTTTATTTAATTGAAATTCCTAAACAAGTTACAAATTCTTCAATTTGCATAAAATAATAGACCACATATTTCTATTAGGTGTGCACCTTTTGAAGTTGTATTAGGAAAAAATGTTCCAACACTAATGTCTTTAACTCAAACTAGTATTCTTGTGGTTTTTATTTACCTAAGGATCATATTATTATGCTTATGTGTTCCTCGAGTAGCTTTGAACATTTTCCTTATACATGTGCACTTTTTATTCTAGTGCTAGCTATAGGTTTTTCTCCCATGTTACCACATACATGATTCACTCATATGTGGTGGTACTTTGTACTTAGAGATAGTATTCAATTCTTATTTCAATTCTATTCATCATCAATAGAGAGAGCTATTCCATCCATCTTTCTTCTCCATGTATCTTACTATGTTTGTGTTCCTTTTGTGTGCTTCTTGTGTGTCTCTCACACTTCTACACACACCCAACAATGGTATTAGAGTAGGTTTAGCTCCTTCTCAAGTTTTTCTTTTTTTTGTTGCGACATGTGCGCATCTTCAACAGTGCAAATCGACTTCAAGCATATATCAATGATTTTCAGAAGCCAAGAAACATCTCTAGCAACTGCACTAGTGTTTTACCCCATTTTTGAAGACATTCATGCAATCAAAATTGCCATCAGAGTGATGGATTGTGAACTGCATTTTAGCATTCATTTCAGCTTTCATTGAAGTAAAGATCTTGTCACATTCTTTTTCTTTAGTGAAATGGCCGGTAACAATGACTTGTTTGCCGTTATTTAAGCTGAAGATAAACTTGATGGGACCAACTATCCAATGTGGTCTTACACGATGAAACATGTTCTTGTTGCAATACAACTTTGGAACATAGTGGCAGATATGGATCGAAGGATCCATAGGTTCTTCTACTTCATAGTCTAGTGTCACAGATGGAGCTTCTTCTTCAAGTACAATGGTTAATCCTTCTCCACCTACACAGGAAAAACTTAGATGGGATGGAAAAGATGCTCAATTTCATGCATTGATTGCACTTTGTGTGAAGTTTCATAAAGTTCCACACATTCAGTCATGTTCTACATCAAGACAAGCATGGGACACTCTTGCATTTTTGTATGTCGTGCATACCTGACGAAGCAACTTGAGGATGTATGTATGGCTAAAAATGGGTTTGTGGATGTGTATGTGACATGCATCAAGGAATTGAAAGAGTAATTGGCAAATATAGATGAGATTATTTTGGATGCATCACTCATCTCTACATTCTTGAAAGGATTACCAAAACCTTTTTGAAGATTTTCCATTACACTCAGTTTGGTTGCAAAAAGGTAATCCAAATATGTATGCATTTGATGAGATTGTGTCACTTATTTTGCAAGAAGAGCAATCTAGAGTGAATAGGAGTGGTTTGATTGAGGGAACACAAGCACTTGCTATCTCACAAAAAGGGAAAAGCAAGTATGGTTCAGCTTTGGGTTCATCAAAACCAAAGCTTCAACCTACCTCTTCCACTCATTCCTCTAATGATGTTGATTTGCAAAAGATGAAGAGAAGCAAATATTGTCAGAAGGCTAGTGATACTATTGAGGGGTGTAGAAAGATTGCTAAGCGCAATGAAAAGAAGAAGGAATCTAGCATGTCTACTGCTCGAAGTTCCTCAAATGCAAAGAATGCTGAAGCCAACATGGCTCAAGATTTTTGGGCATGTGTTGTTACATGTCATTATGATGCATTCTTGCATTCTAAATGTATAGTTATGAGTGAGGCTGATTTGGATTGGCTCTTTGATAGTGGTGCTTCAAAGCACATAACTTCATGCAAAAGTCTTTTTGCATCTTTGGAAGATTTATCAAAAGGAGGACATGTGGTGTGTGCAAACGATGCCCCTTATCCTATCATTGGAGTATGAGAAATTGAGCTTACGACTGCAAATGGAGGTATGATTCTCTTGAAAAATGCATTGTATATACTCGATATCAAGAAGAACTTAATTTGAGTTCCTTGAACTTCGTGTACACTTTGTTGATGATAAGTGTATGGTTCATGATTTTAGCGATGGTGATATTATCATGATGCCTAGTACATTATGTAATGGTTTGTATCACTTGGATACATATAAGCCTCACATGCCTTGGTTGCTCATACGTCTTCCATGGCTAAAATGGAGCTTTGATATGCTGGTTTTGGTCACTTGAAATTAAATAGTTTGCTTTATCTGCAAAAGGAGGACATGTTATTGGTTTCCCAACACTTGAGTCCATTGAAAAACATGCATGTGAAGGTTACATTCTTGGAAAAATGCATCATGTTTCTTTTGCAAAAGATATACACACACGACAAGAAAATTGCAGTGTGTTCATAGTGATGTATGTGGTCTTGTCAAGCCTCCATCTTTTGGGAAACATGTATATTTTGTTACCTTCATTGATGATGCTACATACATGGGTGTATCCTATGAAATCAGAGAATGAGGTATTTTCTTGCTTCAAAGCATTTTTACTATGGATAAAATTTTTTCTTCAAAAAAGCTTTTGACTCTACGCACATATCATGGTGGTGAATACATGTCACATGAGTTTAACACTTTTCTTCGTGAAAGAGGAATTTCACACCAATGTAGGGTACCATACACACCTCAGCAAAATGGTGTTACCAAGTGTAAAAATAGAACACTCCTTGAAATGGCATGATGTATGGTCAAAGAAAAGAACCTTCCTGGTAAGTTTTGGATGGAAGCAGTCATGTGTGCAAACTATGTGTTGAATCGTTGCCCTACAAGCATTGAGAGTCATCACTCATGAGATTTGGAATGGACATAAGCCTATGCATAGTCATATGCATGTGTTTGGTTCTTTGATATATGCTCTTCTGCCATCCCAACAATGTCACAAACTTGATAAAAAGGCAAAGAAATGTATATTTCTTAGTTATAATGTTGAAGGTAAGGGATATGATTTGTACCATCCATTGACAAACACAATAATTGTGAGTTGAGGTATGGTATTTTCTCAGATTCAGTTTTACTTGTCCTTGAATGCAAAAAATAGCCAATACTTATCTCACAAGATGTGTTTGATACATTCATGCCTTTACTCCAAAGTGGTGTGCTTGACTATGGCCATGTAGAGCAACCAACTGAGGTTCAAGCGGCTACCAAAATTCCAACAAAATAGAGCTAAAAATGTAGAGAATTTCCTACCAAACATGGATGAAAGTTTCTAGCCAAACATGGTTGCAACTGCTAGAAATTTCCATCCACATACAATTGAGCATTTCCAACAAAATATGGCTGAAAATGAGCATGAAATTCAGCCCATTCATGATATACATGTTGATTATGTATAAGATAATGAACACATGTTTATCAAGAGTGCACAAACTATGCCAAAGAGGCTGAAACAAACTTTGTAATAACATGTAATAAAGAGCCACTTACTTTTGAAGATTCATGTGATGATCCACATTGGGTGCATGCTATGCAATTAAAAATGGATTCCATACATAGGAATGGTACTTGGGACTCATGTGAGTTTCGAAAAGGAAAAAATTTCATTGGTACAAAGTGGGTTTTCATGATTAAGAGAAAGTCAAATGGTAACAATGATCGCTACAAAGCTAGGTTGGTTGCCAAAGGATATGTCCAACAATATGGCATTGCCTATGACGAAACTTTTGCACCTAGTTCATGAATAGCATTTGTACCATGGTTGCATTTTTTGCTCATCGAGGTTGGAACGTACATCAATTGGACACAAAAACAACTTTGTTGAATGGTGATTTGTAAGAAGAGGTATATGTGAAGCAACCTCTTGGATTTGCCATGAAAGGGAAAGAGCATATGGTTTGTCGCTTGCATAAAGCCTTGTATGGTCTCTAGCAAGCTCCACGTGCATGATATGAAAAAATCCATAAGCACTTGATTACTCTTGGCTTCACATGTAGTCCAATTGAAAGCACACTCTACGTATGCAAAGATGGGATTGATCTTATAGTGCTTGTTCCTTATGTTGATGACATACTCTTGACTGAGTCATGTGATGTAAAACTTAATGCCCTTACGGCTGATTTGGAGCATACTTTTGATGTCACTTATCTTGGACCTTTGAGCTACTATCTTGGCATCTGGTTTGTATCCATTGAAACAACAAGAAAAGTATGTTGAAAAACTACTTCAACATTTTGATTTTGAGGGTTGGAAGCTAGTTTCTACACTAGTGGAGATAGGATTTAGGTTCTCCATTGAGGATTCGAGTGATGCATTTGACACTTCTCTTTATCAGCAAGTTGTGGAATGTCTTATATATGCATGCAATACAAGACCGGATATAAAGCATGCAATTTCCTAGTTGATTCGATTCATGCATAGCCTTGGCAGTAAATTTTGGCAAGCGGTGAAATTTGTGTTTAGATATCTCAAAGGGCTATATAGAGGGTGAAATATAACAATACTTATGAATTAAAACATATTTGAGTTTTGTTTGTAGTACTTATTACCTAGCAAATTTTATTAATGTTTTTGGTTATTGGTTGAACTATAGTAGGTTTGTGTCTAATTTTTTTTATCGATGCTAATTGTAGTATGTATTTTCCTAGATAGATTGAGGAGATATAGAAAGATCATGTTTATTAGTCCAAAGACACCACACCCTAGAAGATCCCTTTTTTTTTACATGGAACCCTTTAGATAACTTATATCCAAGATAAGTGGTGAAAAAAGAACATCTATATTATGTCTAGTGGCTTTAGTTAACAAGTAAATCTTATTACTATAAGTAAAATGAAGGCTTCTGAATATGGTTTGATTTATGTTGAAAGATCATTCTCTTTAAGTGTATTTATTCTCTTCAAGGAAAAAATTAATAACCCATAAAATAGAAGATTGCTAGATACATGGATGGTCCAAGTTTTTTAGAATTTAGGAGAGAACACTTAGGATTTTTTTACTAAAGAGTAGTATCAATTATTCCTTTAAATTGGCTACTTTGGATTATAGTAAGTTTCCACGAAGTGGTAATTCTACTCAATTAGAAAGATTTATGACTATTTTATTATTGCATAGCAAAACGGATTATTTGTTACAAAAGTAATGTTCTATAACTTTTTGAAAATGTATATAGTCTTGAGCTTTTAGATCTGTCAATCTGTGATCGAGATAAGAACAAAGCATGGTTGTGCCTATCATCCCTCACAATGATTTCATTCTTACGAACTTTATTATTTAAGTTGGTTGATAGGTGTGTTAAGATAGTGCTCTTGATCTTGACAGATCTAGGAGCTCTTGATACCTTTTAAGGAAGGACTTATTTTTGCATAGATAAAGCATGAAGGACAACGAAATTTATTGGAGTGTTTGATATAATGTTGTATTCGAATTGCTCTTAAGTTTTTGCAGAATGTCTGTTGGAGTCTTTTCTCTTCTAAATCTTTGTAAAAATGTTGTTCTTAAAGCATTATAATGGCAAAATGTGCGATGTCATATTAGCTAAACCAACTCATGGCTTTACCTTCCAGTGTCATTACAAATTTGCTGCAATTTAATGGCATCACCATATAATGTTGTATAACCATTGGATGTCCATTTACTTTCAAATTGAGCATTATGGAAATGTGCATCTTCTTTGGAACCTCCTCTAAATTTAGCTACATTCGCTCTTGGGTTAGGGGGGTGCTTGCGCCATATTAGTTGGCTTTGGAGATCTCCTAGATCTTTGTCTGGTAGTCCCTGCAAGTGGGTCAAATTGGAGTTGCCTTCTTGCTCATGTAGTCCCTCCTATTAGGATCAATGCTCCTAAATATCCTCCCACCAACTTTGCTTTGGCTGCAACATAACTCTCACCTTCTTGGTCTTCAACAGTTTCTTGAGTGTTTGGTCTTCTAGTGTATCGTACCACTATTCTGGCTCATTCCATAATCCCAATTTAGCAGTGCGAGCCTAAGCCCTTGTGTAATATACTTTGCCAAATTGTCATGCTCATTTTGACATTCATCTCTTGCCTCATACCCGACAAGATCAATGGGATCACCAAAATGTGTCGGGGTTCAAAAACACATACAAGATTCAAGTAGAGCGCAAAGGAAAATGTTTGCTCTAACATATTGTGCATACTACTTCAATAATTAGACCGAGCAAAACAAAATGAGACAAAACAAACATGTTTAGAGATAGAAGAAATACTCAACTAAGTTATTACACTTCTATCTCAGGTTCAACAATAGTTCATACCTAATTTATTTTAGATGGTTGATCATATACACATATGTACATACATATATGCATGCATGCATGTATGCATGTATATACACACATATGCATGCATACATACATAAATACATGTGTATGTACGTACACATATACATACCAGCATGCATACATACATACATAGATACATATGTACATGCATATGTCTTGTTTGCTCTTGCAGTAAAAATAATGTTATGTTCATGCTCATAAGTATTTTTATCTTTTGTTTTCTAGTTTCAAGGAAGAAATCATTCTTTAATCATAACTAAGGAACCTTGTATTTGAATATAAGAAAGAGGTTTTCTTGGATGCCTCTTATTATGATTTGTGATTGCATCTTGTTTGACATTTTTTTTCTCATCACCAAGAAGATTTCTTTTAAAAGATATCATACAAAATTTAAGCTTGAAGAGCTTTTCCATCCCACTTTCACATTCAACATTTCTATTATCAAGTCTCTGGAGCAATGAAATGCTGTATTTCATTATTTGGCATTAAAAGAAAAGAGTATCAAAATGATATTCACAATGAAGTGTCATTTAAGTAAGTTTTCCTTAAATTTTTACATGAATGAAGTCTTATTGGTATTTGACTTTGAGATTTAGTGCAATTATCCATAAGTGAACATGAAAACGGATCCAAGAGCTCTAACTATCATAGGATGACTTTAATAGTCCAAGATATTATATTCACCTATGTACTTTATCTTTATCAAATATATAGTTGGTAAAATTATATTGGTTTTAAAGAGAATGAATCTGATGAAAAAGTGGTAGAAAGAAAGTGAAAAATATGTGAAGGTAGTTCATCTAAGGAAATTAGAAAATCTACATTTTGATGAGGAGACTATTCTACACCATACATAAATTACCTCTCTCTATCATTGATAGCGAGCACAAGTTTAGGCTATCGTTATTTAAAATAACCTAAAAATAACTAAGATCATTCTTAGCTTTTGATTTTTAAAGGTTTCTTTGTATATCAAATTTATATCTTATACGCATTAAGTTTCGACACCAACTTTTGTTTAGTGAGACATCGATTCCCAACTTAATATTTTGTGTCTTTTCCAAATTGTTGCCAGTATGCCATCTCAGTCCTTCTAATTTCAGGGGATCCTATTAGAGAAGAAGGTGAGCCTTTGAGTCTCCCCAAGCATTGATTCTCTATCTTAAAAGGCACGTCTTCACAATTACCTCTTCTATCCAAGTCAATGTCCTCAAATCTGATCCACTATCTTTTTTCTTGGTTCGAGAGGTTTTTTCAAATGCGAAATCCCTTGTTCCATAATTTCTTTCTTCTTTGGTGGTTCTTCGAATCAACACCTGTGAATTCCTTAATTAGGAACCAAATAGAATCATTTTGTTCAATACCGATTGTCCACTTCTAGTGTTCATTGATCTTGCAATATGGTTTCAACTTGTACTCTTCCATAAGGAGCAAATCAGATCAGAGCCTTTAGGAGACACTGGAAAAGGAGAGAACAAAAGGGTGAGTAGATCAAGGCCCTTCCATCCACAAAGGCCAGCGAGCAAAAAAGAGTTCTTGTTTTTTAAAAAGTCAACTTGGACCAAGAAGCATTGGCATCGCTTCAAGCTTTGATCATTCATGAGGCATGTGATTTTTTTGTCATACTTTTAATATCCATAATGTAGTGCTTGAGCAGACTTCCAACTTGATGTTTGGCACTCCTCATCTATTGTGATCTCTAATCTAGAGGAGATCTCTATAGATTTCTTCCATCTTTGCCAAGTCTTTGTCCTTTGGTCTCCAATAGGTCAAAAAATACATAATCAAAGTGTTGTTGAACATGTTGTTCACCATATCTCGCCCCTCTAAATTAAGTTGCATACCATTAAGTTTATTGTCTAGCTTGGGAACCACCCAATATTATCATTTCTCATGATTCCCCACAAACGAAAGATTTTCTGTTAGGGAGCTCTTCACAACCTTAAGCAATGAGAAACCGTGGCATCTCTCTCTCTCTCTCTCTCTCTCTCTCTCTCTCTCTCTCTCTCTCTCTCTCTCTCTCTCTCCACATAGCGCTATGATCATTTCTCCCTTACATTTGCAAAACATACATAATATATGTTCTCGTATATTAAAGGCCGATCTCAATAAACAGAAGAAGAAAACTGGTTCATATGCTATTGTCATAAAGTATGAATTGTATAGTTTCAAAATGAAGCTTTAGGTGAAGCACACATATGTAGGGAAACAAGCATATATATAAGATTTTACTCCGTTAAGTATAGGCATCTAAAAGCCAGTGCACAATATGCCCATAAGCGTTTTTTGTCATCATTCAACAAACCAAACATCGGCAGATAGTAAATTATCAACAGATCTTTATTCATGTATTCATTTGAATATCTCCCCTGCCACCTCCTATCATGTACCGAAATATATCAAAGCGTGCAAAAATGCATAAGCTAGCTTTGAGAACATTCCTGCTGGGAAATTTTTCCTAGAATTGAAGATTCGTTAGGCGTTGAGCAAAGCTGCAAAAGGGAAGAATTAGCCACTCAAAGAGAGGAGTAGATGTTCGCATGTGGAAAGTTCCAAGAAGTCATAACATTCAAAAATTCTTGTTATTCCTTCTTGGATAATTCTAAAATTTCTAGAATGGGTGGATGATGCTGCTGAACCTGGATGATTAATGATGTTTCAAAACTCTATCACTATTGATATCGGAGCATCAAGGATTTTTATTGCGATTAGCAAGTAAGCTTCTGATAAATCATATGTATACATGTTAACGGAAGATGCACTCCTGCCATTAAGTCTCCGTATATATAAACAAAAAACGATTGTGCAATGGACTACTCGTCTTCACGCTCATCTCCCAAACATGTGTGAACATAAGCTTTGGTTGACATTATTGAAATGCATTTGTGTACATATAAACGCTTTTGAGGACATGCATAAGTGTCATTTACTAGTTGTTGAGTGTAATTTTGACTGTGAGAATGTTTGAACTTGTGTACATGCATCCGAGCATATAAATGTCACATAACACCTTTCGGACTATTGAAATACATGTATGTTGCTTTGTGCATAAAGTTTATATGGGAATTTCTATTGTGCCATAGCTCCATATTCGTCAAGTTATCAGTCTTGCAATACAATGACATTAGACTGATCTAGATGTAGTAATCCTTTTGAAGCAATACCAAAAAACAAGGTTTTCCCTAGTAAAGCCTTAACTTTCACAAAACACTTTTATCGAATGTCACATTTAGACCATCTTTGAGAAGTGAAAAAAATAGAAAATAAATTCTTAGCAATTTTCAACATATACAAGACATCTCTAAGTAAATCTATTCCCATTCGTTGTCTCTAAGGGAACACTGTATATGCCTTTAACAAGAAGAGATTGATTACTTGCACAAGTGACCAACTTGTTTCGGTGAGAACAAGTCAATTTAGATATTAAGTTCTTATGATTAGACTCTTCGTCATCTAGTGCATTTCTTGAGTCTCTCTTCATCTTGGCTAATCTTGGCCTACACTCCTCAATATAGCGAGCAAGTTTCTCATGATAGAAATCGTTGCCTTTCTTAGGTCTTTCTAAATAGTGTCCTTTGAGTCATTGAATACTTTAAGTCTTTAGATTTAGAACTATTACTTTTGGAGCTATAACTAGAATTGGAGGACTCGCTCTTACCTTTCCCTTTGTAACTTTCCTTTACATAAAGCTTAGTCTTAGTACTTAAGGTTAAGTCATTCATTAACTCTTGCAAATGTAGGTTAATCCTAGATTGTTCTTCCTATAGCAACCAATTTTGCAATTTCCTAAAAGTCACAACAATGTCAATTATGGACAATGTTGTAGGAAAGTCCATGTAAGATCTAGATAACTCATGCTCACAAGTTTTTCCTCATCATCAAGGACTACATCTATGTTGATCAATTGATCTACAAGGTCTTGGACTCTAGTATGGTCATGCTGGACATAACTACCTTCATCCTTAGATTATGCAATTGTCACTTCAAATATTACTTTCTAACAATGTTAGATGAATAGAAGAAATCATTAAGCCTCTATCGATGTTGTGCATGGATGTAAGAGCAGAATCATAAATCTCTTCACAGACAGATAGATAATTGCAAGAGCTTATGCATCTCCAACATCCTACCTATGTTGCCCTTGTGTAATTTGCACACATGTAGCTTGGGATTGAGTCCTAGTCAATAGTTTTTGTGGTGTTTGTGGTTCAATAAAGGTTGAAGCTTTTGAAGTAGATGTTGTATCTCTTCTACCGCTAGTTGGTATTTGCCTAGAATCATCAAGTCTTGGTAAATCACTAGTGATATAATCCCAAAAACCCTAAGCAATTAAGAGATGTTTAATCATGAGGCTCCAAAAAGGATAATTGGACCACCACTCAAACTTATCATCAAGATTAAGCACACGTAATACACTAGATTGATCACGATCTCCCATGATGTGCAAATACACTGTGCAATGCTCTTATCAAATAAGGTTTATGTGCACCCATAACAAACCTTAGTGACACTCAAAGACCTCTAAAAATCTGAAATTCGACAAATGAAGCTCAAAAATAAAAATTTGTACTTTTTTCTCAATGTTGCAATATTTTCTTGACTGATATTGACCTCTTTTTTGCATGTTTGACCCTATTGGACAGATTTGAAGAGAGTTGATCAAGATTGACCAAGTTTGACCAGCTTAGGAACAAGTCAAACATTGTATAAGGAAGAGGTGGGGGAGGGGGAGGAGGGGGGGGGAGGAGAGAGAGAGAGAGAGAGAGAGAGAGAGAGAGAGGGAGCGAGAGAGAGAGAGAGATGGGGGGAGGGAGGGAGATAGAGCTTAAAATTGTTCATCTCTTGCTCTTTGACCAAAGCCAAACTATGTTGACCAAGCTTGTACCTATAACTCGGATGCCAAATTGTTAGCAAATAGCATCAAGATAGATACAATAGGCACACCAAGAGAGCACAAAGCACACGAGGAGCATGGAAAGAATCAAAACTCTATATCACACAACTCACACTACCTACAAACAACCACCCATGGTGGTTGATGAAGAGGTTGCGCATGACTCCAAAACTACTACTTCAGTATGGGAAACAAAATCTACATACACACCATGAAAGAGATTATCTACCTACTCACAAAGCTGAAAATCAGTACCAAGCCACACATCAAGCATGAGAGCACCTAGTAGCAATAAAAATTGCATGAAATGTTTAGCGATATATTACTAACAATGCCACTTTGCAAAAGGGTTCATGATGCATTGCATACGCGATTAAAAAAATGCTCTTCTCATGGATGCTATTTGTCACTATGGAATCAATGTATTTAAAATAAAAGTGATACATTGTTTTTTTGTCCCCATGAGTTCTCAATTCCTTGCGGAGCAAGATTTGGAATCGAGCTATAGAAGTTGCAAGGATCAATTGCAAATAAATTGTGAGAACTTTTAGTACAGCTTTGCCCAATACTAAGTAATGTTTCTACTCTTAGATTGTTGTTTTGCATTGTCATCTTGTTAAATACCAAATGATTTTAGAAAACTACAGATCCTAACTATTGACCTTATCGAATGTATGAAAAAAAAAAATCACTTTCTATCCAATAAAAATTCACTTTGAATAGGGAAGAAGTTTACTTT